>JACXGJ010001351.1:16326-86622 GCA_016801105.1 Esox niger | reverse complement strand
AAAAAGAGAAAGGCTTAAAATAGTTAGCTCTCTGCATTTTGACACCAAAATAACAATCAGGGAAAAACTATGTAAAGACCATTTATGTACAGAATGTATGGAATGTTTATTCCATTACTACCGCTGTCTCATTTTGTTTTGTCCTTCTCTCCATCCACCTCTCCCTTTCTCCATCTGTCGGTTTCCCTCCCTGAGTAGAGCTATGTTTCCCCTCCGTGTCCCAATCTTGGCCTTGCTGGTCAGCCTGACTGTAGGTCAATACTACGACTATGACTACCAGCCATTCCCCCAACACGGTGCGTCCAGCCCAAACTGCGCCCAGGAGTGTGAGTGCCCCATCAACTTCCCCACCGCCATGTACTGTGACTCCCGCAATCTCAAGTTTGTGCCCATCGTGCCCTCGGGCATCAAGTACCTGTATCTGCAGAACAACCTGTTAACGGAGATCAAGGCTGGCGTATTCGACAATGTCACGGAGGAGCTCCGTTGGCTGATACTTGACCACAACCAGATCACCAGTGACAAGGTGGCCAAGGGTTCCATCGACAAACTCACTGGTCTCCAGAAGTTCTTCTTCAGCCATAACCACCTGACAGAAGCTGTGATCCCTCCTTCCAAGTCCTTGGATGAGCTGAAGATGACAAACAACCATCTGTCCAAGTTCCCCAAATCGAGTCTGGCCGGGATGAAGAACCTGACCTCCGTTCACCTCCAGCACAACAAGTTGACATCTGAGGCACTCAACGGTGTGTTCAAGGGGCTCAACTCGCTGTTGTCTATAGACGTGACCCACAACAAGCTAAAGAAGCTGCCTTCGGGCATGCCCAGTTCGCTGGAGACCTTCTACGCTGATCACAATGATATCAGCAGTGTCGCTGCCGGGGACCTCAAAGAGCTGCCCAAACTGGCATACCTGAGGTTGGCCTACAATAAGCTGACAGATGCGGGGATTCCCGCAGGCGTGTTCAATGTGACCAACCTGGTGGAGCTGGATCTGTCATACAATAAGCTGAAGTCCATCCCGGAAATCAACGAACAGCTGGAGCATCTCTATCTGCAGGTTAACCAGATCAACAGTGAGTCAATTCCTTTATATTTCCCTTTGCCTTTTCTTCCTAGCCTTTCTTGATTATTATTGGAATTCCTCTTGTATAAATCAGACATACAATTTTATTATTGTACTATTTATATTTAAGAACACATTTGCAATTATCCTCAGGTCTGTGTTACCTCTGCCAGTTTTAGACCGTAGAGCAGTAGATAATGTTGAATCATGTATGAGTCAGCTGACCAACTACCCCCTCCTGATCCCCCTATTCCAGAGTTTGACTTGGGTAGCATCTGCAAATTCTCTGGACCCCTCAACTACTCTCGCCTGAAGCACCTGCGTCTGGATGGGAACAACATCACACACGCCGACCTGCCAAGTGACAGCGCCAACTGCTTGCGTCAGGCATCCGATATAGTCTTTGAATAAGGACCCCTCCCATCAACTCAAAGCTCTCCTCCATGACCCACCCTTTGCAGCCCACTTTTTTGCTCACAAACACGTTACTTGCGATGTTGCTGTGTTTTGTTTCTTTACACTAGCCAACTACTGTAATCATGAGAGTGGTGTTGTAGTGTGGCTAGTGAATCCCAAGCACAGTGTAAAACCACATCACCCCACAGCTAGTCCTTCCTGTAAATACACATAATTAAATAATAGACTGACTAAGGTAAGGAACCCTGGAGATATTTTATTGCAGTGCATCATGTTTCTCTAATGACAGTCATAAGGTGTTTTGGCCATAGCAAATGGTCAAACCGGTACCAACAATTTTACCTACATTTGCTGCAAATTAGATAATTAGCAACACTATAAAACAGGGTCTCATAAAAAGCACTTGAAGTGTGTACTTGTCCCTAAATGTTTGTACTTTATTTTTTAAAACAACTGATGTATTTTTGTGTGCAAAAGTGACAATATAGGTGTTGATGTCTGAATAAGGTGCCTTTGTTATAAAAGCAGCTCACACACTTCAAACATTCCAAAGCAGTAGCACGTGTTGTTTTGAAATTAGTACATTGAGGAGTATGGGAATAAACAAAATGTGCATATAGATGCATTGCCCATTCCTCTATTTGATGTTTGTCTTGTATGTTATGACATTTCTATAGGCTTCTTGTATTTAGTAAGTACACTCCCAGAATCATTGCTGTGCAAAAGACCTGCAGGTAAGGAATACAAGAATCTAAGAGAGGTCTGTTGTGTACTCTAGTTCATATAATGTCTACTGGGAGAAAACTGAACAGTGGAACACTTTGGGAACCAAATTAAAGCTCATATGTCATGCAAAAAGGTATTTTTGTGTAATTCTTACTGACATGATTAAACAGCTTGATGCTGAATAGCGCTGCTGTATAAATTGTCTGTCAAAATGAATCATTATGCAGTTGTAGATCAAAGTTTTTTTATTCAGAATCTGCATTAATTGCATGCATCTCATGGTAACTCTGTATGATAATAAATGCTAGCGTCTGAAGTTGTTGTGTGTTCATGGCTGCATTGTTTGCCATGTTGATGTATGCCCATATAGCCTGATTAGATTAACAACAATTGGTTGTGACGCTAACTTAATCTTGCTCTAATAGTGTGGCAATGCTGGTGGACTGCAGTGCAATTGAACAGAGTAAGCCTATACCCTGATTTTATTTTAATATGGCTTTTGACTCAGTAATAAGCTGGTGAATTTACTGTGAGGACATACAAAACATTTGAATAAACTACAATTTCCAGTACCTCTGTGTGGTCGATGTTTGATTTATGCATATCATATTTCTCCATTTGGGATATTGTATATATACATTTTTTAAACGCAGACATAGAGATCATTATATTGTCATACTCCAGCTATTGATCAAATGATAATGGGCCTGTGTCTCGGAGTTAGATGTCTGCTCTGTTCATCTCTCTGGTTAAGATATATTTTATATTCCTAAGGGAAAGCATAGGAAATCTCTGCCAAATGAAAACATTCTCAAAACACAAATGAGATTCATAAATTTTAATTCGTATTCCTAAAATTGTTTGCTCTTCATGTTATTAAACAACGAAATCTGAAATATATAATGACATGCAGATTCGTGCTGTTCTTAATTGAAAAGTGCTGCCTAAAAACGGTGGACTGCTCAGACAGCTGGTATAACCTGACCCAAAACTCTCAAAATGTCAACACTACCTTCCAGTCTCATCTCTAAAGTCACATCACAGATTATTGCTTGGGCTTGATGAGTCTGGATATGAAGGAAGACATGGAGGCTCAGGGTGTCATTAATCAAGACCGGAAGAAGAAGCATACTAGCCTCTAGCTTGGCCATGACAGCCCTAAATTAGAGCCATCTGCTTCCTTCAGTGTCAGGTCTGGAACCAGGGTTTGAACCACTGACACAGAAAAGAAAGGGAGAAGTAACAAAGAGAAAGAAGAATGCGAGGTTTACCGCACAAGCTCAACAACACACTCGTACATGATGATTTTGTGCCTGTAGTTTTCCTGAGATGTTCTTGTTTGGGCCTGTAACACAATGGCTGGCAACTGTTTTCCTGAAGGAAGTTGGCCTTCTCCCAGTGTCACGCTGTGTCTTTTTGCGCATTAACATCAAGCGGAAGATTGTGATCTGTTGCATGGTCTCCTGGAAGGGTCTGGTGGGCGTTGCAAAAGGATGTGGGGATAAATGATACTCAGACTTGGTAAATATGTGGGCACCATGTGAACTCCAATCCCAATGCCCTGTTTCCGTGTTTGGAGGTCAGCGATCCTCGACTACAATACATGAAAGAATCCTAACAAAAACACACCTCCTGTGTGTGAATTCAGCCGACAAACATCTGCTACTCTTCATCCCTAGTTAAAGATGCAATCCTAGATTCTTGGCCACTGTCGATAGAAGTGATGCTGTCACCCCGGGAAATGTTTCTTTTCAAAAGATTGCCTGCAGTTTAATCCAAATGATGTCATTCCAAACATGTTAGACAGGGGGGTAAGGCCATTTCTGTGCGAGAACACTCATCATACAGTGTTTGACAGTAATGGGCAAGGTATGCATCCGCACAAAACACATGTCGAGGATGAAAAAAGAACTCAATGTCTAAATGGCTATTTTCATACTGAATTGCATGAACCAAAATATTTCTCTTCAACAAATTCAGAACAGGTCCACACTAGTGCTGAGGTGTTACCAAGAGGTGTTAGCAGAACGGAAAACCATCATGATGGAATCTAGATCATCTTTGTTCTAATTCGCCATCTTGCAGTGATGCAGAAAGAGTTTCTAAAATGTCCAGGCTGGGTAAGACTGGGGGAATCCACTTGGGATGGGGGAAGGGAGTTTCAGAAAAGAGCTTGAAGGAGGAGCCGAAGCTGTGGACTAATGCCTTTCTCACATATCAGCAAGATGTATCCCTACAGACTCCACCTGATCTATTTCACAGACCAGACATGACACAGTCAGGGACCATTCAGAGGAATGAGGAATGTTTGTATTTCCAATCAGTCCGACTGTGAACTAATGCAACCAGTTAAAATAAAATCACAGGCGCAAAGTGTTGCGGTTATAGGCATTATATGGCTTGTATGGTTTGCCATACACAATGAAGATGCAAGGAAGAACTTTGTTACAACTTCTGCGACTTCTCTATGGGCCTCTTTGATTGTACTATAATACAGATGGAGGAAACACAGCCTGGCATTCTTCTCAGTCAAATATGCTACATATGTTTTTGTTGATAAAAATATTAGAAACAGAACCTATTCCTCTCTTGCAGTCTTTGGTTGGCGGCCGTTAATTTGACTATGCTGGTGTTTGATAATTCAACAATGAAAGTAATGTACACGGGTCATTTTGTGTCAGTAAGCATACCAGCAACAGTAAGCATTTATTGCAATGGACAACTGTTCAGAGTTCAGTTAATAATACGATAATATTTTGCTGTTTCCATTTCCTGGTAAATTCACTGCTTGGGAACAAAGATTCACATTCATACATTCATGAGTGGAATCAAAATCTATTTAACACCTTTTTTATGCTGAGAGTCTGAACTAATTTGGATAGAATATTTGCAGAAAACCGAATCTTTGTTTACATTTATCATACAGTTATGTGTTCTGTTATATGTTATTTCATTATTATTCCAAGTCTTTAGGAACTGAATTATACATTAAACTGTATCCAGTAATGTTTCAGGACACTGTTCTTGAAGACTTTGGTGTATTGTGACGTCTAAAGAGCACTGTAACCTCTTAACATTTCTTATCCCCCTTATTTGACAAGGCGGGAAGAGTTTTCCTGGGCACACATACACAATACTATACGGGACTCCAAAGTCAAATACTTGTAACTAAAGAGCAACTTCAACATGATGGATAAAGCAAAAGTGTATACTGTTATTAACAGGATTCTTCAATAATGATGCATAATAATGGTTTGATATGCATTTGATGGCTAGCTTTTCGTTAAGATGGTACATCATTTTGCTCCATCAACTGTTAATCTAAAAAGGTTTGAGCTGCAAACCAATACATTACTTTTCCTCCGTGATGCACACAAGCTTCAGAATCCATCCAAACCAAGTTCTAGTGCTATAGGCAACAGGAAATCTGTAAACAGGTGTGAAAGAGGGCTTAGTGATTACATTATTTTTCTTCTGTTCAGAATGGTTTCTGACTTCAATCCCTGAGACAAATATCTGCTAAGCATGGCTTTTATGCCACTAAATGTTCCTGTACATTGCTGTGGATATGTATCTAAAGGACAGAAAATAATCTTCCTTTTAATAAATAATTTAAATATACGTTTAGCCATGTAAAGTAAACATTGTAGCAAAGTATCTATAGCTTCAGAGTGTGTGTAATGAATGGAGGCTAAGCTAGAGCGTTGTTTATCAGGACGGCAGGCAAAGGGTCTTATTTATCAGACAGTGTTTGTTACACTGTATCAAATAAATGCTGTCACAAACCTAAACTAAACACAGTTGTCACCAGTTTATTAATTTCACAGTGGCCTATTTCTGTGTATTGTTTGTCGGACCTAATTTATTTATTGATGTTTGTCAGTAAAAGTGCAACCGATGTCAAATTGTGTCGTCCTCTGGTCAAGGTGAGGTTAAAAATGAGGGCAGAGCATGATAGAGAAAAATCACTTGTTTTTATAATTACTGGCTTCTTCAGGAAGTGAAACATTTGAACCAATATGAGCAAGGGAGGCAGAATAACAGTTCCTATAAAGCATGTAACATAGCATGCATATAGCATGTCATATTTTTGTCTTTACAATATTGCTCACATCTTACACTGTTTTTACACAACCATTGCTACTGATCCCAAATCCAACAAAATGTCCTCCTCTTCTTGCTTGCCTCCAATGTTGGACGGCAGCATGGGTCTCCGGTTGCCCCGGTCTAGACAGTAAAGTCCTTCATAAAACCATTCCCTGCACTTCCTCTTCTCTGCTTTTGGAAATGTTTAATGAAAGTATAATCAGCTGCCTGGAAGTTCAACTCAAAGGCTGTCTTAGGCACCTTCAGCTGTTTCCACTCGCCTTTTTTTCTTGTTTTTTTTGTGCTCTCCTCTCTCATTTGAATAGCCTGCCCTGTATTCTCTCCACCATCCATATCTTTCCCAGCTGTTCTCTGTATCTGTTCTTTCCACATTCTCACTGCTCTCTTCTTCCTTTTCTATATCCCCTCCTCAGGTTTTTTTTTCTCCCCTCTTCATAACATCTTACTCATATCCCTCTATTCTCTTGCCCCCTCCAATCTTCATCCCCCTTTTTCCCATCTGCCCATTTTCTCTCCCGCGGAGAGTTTAGTCCATATGTGCCCAGATGTCCTCTCTGCTCCTGTCTTCCTGGAGAGCCTGCTTCGTCACACAGTACGAAAACACACAGACCCACACCCGACAGAATACAGGAACAGGAGCCCAAAAAGGATAGAGAGAAAAACAAGTGTCTGCAGTGGTTACCCCGTTGATGTTGTTGGCGTGTGTGCATGTGTGAGCTTCTGCGCATGTCAGTAGTTCCTGTGTTTGTGTCTGTAGTTCATGTGAGTGTCAGTGCTTAGTAAAGTTACATCCTTGGTTGTCATTGTGCCTGGATAATGCCTCAAGCTCCAGTCAATGCTACAGTGGCATTGCGATAAGCCCTCCCCATGGCCTGTGAGTATGGCTGGGTAGGAGCTGAATTTCCAGCAGCGAAGCCAGGGTTTACTGTGTCCTGTGACTTGGGCTCTGTTTCTCTAACCCCTGCATCCCACCACAGCACAGGCATGATTTCAAGTCTTTTACAAAAGAGACACAAGAGGGTGGAGGAAAAACTGCTGAGATGGTACAAAGGAGCCGATGCATGCCGCCCTCACACACACAAACACACACACGCACACACACACACACACACACGCACACGCAGACGCACACGCAGACGCACACACACACACACACACACACACACACACACACACCCACGCACACACACACACACACACACACACGCACACGCAAACTCATAGGCACACACACACACACACACACATTACACCCCTCCCTCAGTTCCACAAGGGAATGCAAAAGGTACAGCCTTGAGGGAATAATAGTAACAACAATATAAAATCAAACAGGGCATTTTCTCTCTTTCCACTTGTTTGCATGGGAGCCACTGAGACCTTTAAAGGACTGTGGACCAGTACCAGAGCAGAGACTGAGATGGACCATTACCCTTGAGCCAAACATCATTTGTCCATTTCTAGAAGCAAGTATTGACGGTGATTTTTCCTTTTTCCGTGGGTGAGGATGTCTGAAGTGCTCTTCCTTTGTTATTCTGGAGATTATTTACATCTGGGGCTTTTTTTCCCCTCTTGACCTTTGAAGTTCTATTCCAAAACTAACAATATATTTGAGACAGCTGGCATGCATTAATTATGGCCATGCATGACAATACAAGACCTCTTCATTTTGCTTGTAGTTTCATGAGAGAAATATATATATATATATATATATATATATATATATATATATATATATATATATATATATATATTCATATCTATTGTTGTAATTTCTTGAATGTGAATTCTGTGAAGGGATTGGGAATACGTTTTGTGTACATTGCTACAGTTTTGCTGGAGTGTTTCTTTCAATTGGAATTACAACAATTAGAATTACTTGCTTGCTACGTAGATTTCAAGTAAGTCTATACATTAATAATTGGAGAGGAATAATCAATTCGAAAAAATTATGGTGATGGAAGTGGACAACTACATCAGCCTCTTGTAAATAACCTTGTATGCCTCTGAAAAGTCTGTAGAGACAGAAAATGCATGATGTTTGATATTCTTGTGCCAGACACAGTTCTGTTTTCCAGAGCTTTCTAGTCTCATGTAATTACCCACAGACACAAAGCTTGTTCAGCACAGCCTTAATTTAGCTGAATGTCCTCTACTCAATGTTGGAGTGGAGTCAAATGGATTTCACCACAATCATCAACTAGGCCTGAACCCCACTGAAGCTTGTGGAAGCTAAACAGAGGTCATTAGTGAAAGGAGCGTTACCTTTGACGTGTTGATTCCACTGACTTCTGGGTTGAGTGAGCAGTCAGAAGTAGATGGGCTTACTGGGAGTCACTGCAATGAGAAAAGGTCTTACTTAATCTTGAAAATGGGGGGGAGTGTACAATTTGAAAAAAACATTATTATTGAGATAAACAGCTAACCTACAGTATATGAGTGTTTGTTTTAGAAGTATTTCTTTCTTTCACAGTTTAGAATAAAAGCAACATGTATCATCCTGTCTAGATTGATGTATGCCTGTTAAATAAACTAAATCAGGAGACAGGTACCATGATTAACATAGGCATTGTTCGTTTATTAAGCCAGTATTTTGCCCTTTTACCTTTATCTTAACGTTTTTGGTAAATTTCAACGTCTTCAGGATTTAAAGTAAGGATGAATTCCCTTTAAGGATTAGAGATTGTACCTTTTTTGTTTATAACTTTTACAGCACAAGGGTTTTGTTGTGTTGGGGAGTGGCAGCAGTGTGTGGTAGCATCTTTCCAGACATGGAAACACAAGGATTTTGTTGTGTTGGGGAGTGGGGGCAGTGTGTGCTAGCACCTTTCCAGACATGAGACAATCCCCAATGGCATCTCATGGATCATCTGGGATCAGGCTTGTACAAGCCAATCAGATGGGATTATCCCAAGCCTTTCAAAAGAAATGGGAACGAATGTAACAAGATTACCAACCCACCCACACCTTAATTCGCCACCCCAACAACAGTATTCATTTGACATGACTTTGCCAAGACAGACCAGATGTTTAGATCCCCTTCTTTTCTCTAACCTCATCCTCTGTCTGAACAAACAAAAGTGTAATGAATTTGATGTCCGATCTTGTTGGGGCCAATTCAGTTAGAAAGAACGTGTAGTGAAAGACATCACAAGGACAGACATCGTGGGAAGAAAAATCAGAATGCGCCAACCTGACACATCAACATATTGTATTCTTTATCAAGCCAACACCAAAAGCCTCTGTGACCATATTTCCCCTGGTACCTTACGGCCAAGTCAACATTATGGGAAACAGATGGATTGTTATAGCACCACTCCACACGGAAAGATGTGCAGAAGATATAGATTTGTTTCTTTCAGACAGTTGCGTTGTGGTCGTTCTATCCCGACAACGATTAGTGCTAAGAACATTAGAAACTTCAGCTGGACCAGAAGGGCATAAAAACAGTGATGGAAGCAGGTGCCGACCATAGGAGAAGGGGGAGGGGACCGAATCTCTATAGGCTCGTATTAGCCTCATTTTGAAGTGTGCCAAATCCCGAGGCCTCCGCCACCACATTGCTGCATCCTTAACAGGAAGTACACATGACACTGCGAGGATTATGACCTCTGAACTTACGCCTCTGATTGGTCGAGAGGAGCAAGATTGTAACTGTCAGTAAAGGGTGCCCACCAACTGAATCTAGGCACCGATGGTACAAATACAGCGGAGGTGAGCGGTGCCTCTCAGAGGTCGGGATTGTTGCTACCACCTTGGATTGAGGAAAAGCAGAAACAGGACACAAACACACACTTTGGAATATCACTTCAACTGAAGGTATGTGTGGTTTTGGTGGACAATTGAATAGGGTTGCCAGTTTGAGGAAATTGGAGTATAGATGGGATGCTTTCCTTATAAATTAATTGTGTTCATTAACAGCAAGGTGCGTTCAGTTTGGGGAGTTGACAGTTGGGGAAATATTTTTTTTTGATTTATGCTACACTTTAGGAAATCCTTTGAGGCTCTGGATAGAATCTAGATATTGTCTTTAAATGGTAATATAGCAATTTATTTAATTACCAGAATACCGATTTAGTCAGGAGTTTGTGGTTTCTAAATGTGAAATGAGTACTTAGCGACTTAATGGACATAAGAGTTAAGTAAACTTAAAGTAGAAACAATTTAGATTCTTGTTCTCCTTATCTCAGACAACATTTACAGGCTATTCTCCTGGTCAGGTGTATCACAGCTTAGGTAGAAGATTCAACTAAACAGTTTAAGTGTTAGGGTATGGATGTTGACCTCACACTCCACACGTGTTGTTCCATCATGAAGTGGGTCCAATGATCTTTGGTACCATACGGTGAGGTACGAGGGGCCCCAGGTGTGAGGGCTCAGTTTTCGATGTGTGTTCAGCCGTGGAAAAGCTAAGCCAGTCAAAAATGAGTTCCAGACCAATCTGTGGAGTGCACACAAGGAATTTAAACCAAGACCAGATGACAGTAAAGAGGAATCAATCTCTCTCGAATTGAATGGAGGGATGTACTAGGGCAGAGTTTAGCTGCATCTGAGTTTATTTCTGCCACCATTGTCTCGCCTAGCTCCTATTTCTTTTTTATTTTCTTTTTTATTTCTCTGTGGTTATACCTCTTGCATAGTTTAATCCCACTAGTACTTTCACGATTGAACAGAGAATTCCACTGCATCTCTGTAAGCACTAGTGCTTGTATGGCAGGAGCATGGCAATGCAGGAGATATTAACCTGAGACACAAAGTCATCCTGCCACAATGATTTGAAGCATTTGAACACAGGTCTGCATTCCCTGCTATGCAGAAATATTCCTGCAACAACAGTATGGTGAAATTAGATCACATTGTCTGCATGTGTCTTGGCGTTTTCTTAAATACCAATGTTTCAGAGTCAGATTATGCTTAATTCATAACATAAATGTGTTTTAGTCCTAAATGAACAGTCAGCCCCAGGCCACCCTGAATTGCCTCTGGCTTGCGTGAATCCCACAGCTTAGCATCCACTTAGAAGTATTTTGTCAGGCTATTAAAGTTGACCTGGCACTGTAATAGGTTCTTAAAAGGGCAGCTGGGCTGATCACATGATCTTCCAGGTAACCGGCATTGCTAATTACCTTCATGTTAACTCTGATGCTAAGTAACTCTGCACTGATGAATCAAAATTCCACAATGAGAGACTCGATTATCAAGCCACTTGGACTTCTGTTCAAAAGTACTTTTAACACTCTTTGTGATTATAAAAAAAACACAACTGACTATGTGATCTACTAATGATATCTAGAGTAAATAGATATGTTACGAGGAGGGGCAAATACAAGGTCCTCAATTAGGTCCATTTTGACATAAAAGAGCATGATCATGTTCCTTAGTTATGTTGTCGTGCTTGATGAACCACACGGTCGATCCTGTCTCATGTGTTGTCTCTCTGCTCTCTCTGTTAAGATGAAGCTTCTCCTCATCCTTTCTTCCGTCCACCTTCTGGTTGGTCCTGCCCTGGCCCAGAGCTCAGACATGCCTTATGAAGAATACATAGCCCAGCTACAGGCATGTCCCAAAGAGTGCCGCTGCCCTCCCAGTTTCCCCAAAGCAGTCTACTGTGACAACAAGGCCCTAAATCGTATTCCCACCATTCCTCCACACACCTGGTACCTGTACCTGCAGAACAACCTCATCGAAGTGGTATCAGCAGATGCCTTCCGTAACGCCACACAGATCCGCTGGATCAACCTGAACCGCAACCGCATCACAACCAAAGGCCTGGAGGAGGACGTCCTGGCTGCCATGACCCACCTGGTCCACCTGTACATGGACGACAACCTGCTGACCTCTGTCCCAGTCAACCTGCCTACCAGCCTGGAGCAGCTGCGCCTCTCCCGTAACCGCATATCCAAAATCCCTGCGGGGGTTTTCTTAGGCCTGGATCGACTGACTCTGCTGGATCTGCAGGGTAACAAGCTCCAAGACGACGCGGTGACCGAGGTGAGCCTGAAGGGCCTGAGCAACCTGATCCAGATCAACCTGGCCAAGAACCAGCTGACCACCATGCCCCTAGGTCTTCCAGTCACCACAACACAGCTCTTCCTGGACAGCAATGCCATTGAGAAGATTCCACCTGACTACTTCAAAGGTCTGCCCAAGGTAGCCTTCCTCAGACTCAACCGCAACAAGCTGGTGAACAGAGGGCTGCCCAGAGATGTGTTCAACATCTCCAGCATCCTGGACCTGCAGTTATCCTATAACCAGCTCACTGAAGTTCCGATCATCCCCTCAGGCCTGGAACACCTACATCTGGACCACAACCAGATTAAGAGTAAGTTTTTGACTAAAACTGTTATTTTTTCCCTGGTATATTGATTGACAGAATAACCGACTGATCTTTGCATTATGATAATCAGTGGGGGGATGATGACAACATCAGTGCTTCACCAAGATGTTGTCTTTTCAATTGCAGATGTGAACGGATCTGACATCTGCCCCGTACCAGTTGACCCTCAGGTGGACTATGCTGCTGAGACCGCTCCTAAACTCCGTTACCTTCGTCTTGACGGCAATGAGATCAAGCCACCGATCCCCAGAGACCTTATTGTGTGCTTCCGTCTCCTCAGGTCCATCGTCATATAAGACACTTTCACCAGTCAATTGCGTCTAGATATTGTCTTCCAGCTCCAAGGGCAGGTGATTACTAACGGATGGAAGTAATTATGCCGGTCGATACATGGACTATCTGGACAATCTATCATTGGACTGCCAGTGGTAATGTAGTGGTAGTTGGATTGGCATCGTTCTGCTGAAAGACAGATATTTGATGTCAATGTGGGGGGTCAATTCCATTTGAATTCAGTTCATTTAAGAAATTCAGGCAATGAATAGATGAGGTATTTTATATAATGTAATGTAATGTACCATTTCCAATTCCTGAAATAAGTCTCCTGAATTGGTAGAATGGAAATGGGGTTGACATTAACATTGTTGAGGAAGGTCCTCTGTCAATTGGTTGAGGGAACTGCAGTAATATCTTTTTACCACTAGTTGTGCCTTATGTTAGTCTTACATTCACAAGCGCTGAATGCAACAGTGCAGTATGTCTATGCACACTGCTTAAATGTAGCACACAGTGGTCCCAAATTTTTATTAGGTTTTTAAAAAAAGTTAAAGATGCAATATATGTAATTGGGACAAGATAAGAGGGATATTGTTTAAGAACAGTATGTATTTCAGGCATGTTGAATTTCTTGACGACTCTTTGTCCTGATATGATTTCTTTGAGTGAAAGACAATTGTTTGTAAATGCTTAGCCAAAATATTACTTTTCAACTTTTTCTACGAGTCCACTCAAATATGCAGACAGGTTCTTTGGAAATGCTTAGTTAACTTTATAAACATGCTATTACCCTTTTAGATAATTTATTTTATTTGTTCTTGTACATTACATGAAATACAGTTTTGTGCACAACAGGTCAATCTTTGTGTAGTACTTTGTAATGTAACATTTTGGAGCTGCCAACTCAATTTTGGAATGCTTACACATTGGACTGAACATGTTGCAATTTCCAGTCAATGGATTTAAATAAAACATCAAAAGACTACAATAGTTATAGGAATACATCTTAAATTGATCATATTTCCATTTCCATTCTCTCTCTCACACACTCTCACTCACAGACACACACACACACAAACACACACAAACATGCATACACACTGAATTACACTCACACCAAGCCATAGAATCCACCCATCTTTGCGTGCTTATTTGTGGTAGTCTCAATAACTTACTGCTTAATAGCTGGAGAGTCAAGATCTCCCACAATGCACCACAGAAGCAGTGCCAGCAGAAGACACTGAGTCAGCAGATATATAAGTGAATTTCAAGCCACTACCCTGGCAATAAAACCATGAGTGTTGTCACTTCAAATTCTTGCTCCAGGGGCATTTCTAGGATAAGAGAATTTGGAGACTCTTGTAAGGAGTCTAAATGCATAGATCTGGTGGATAGTCTATGAAATAGAATCACACCTGTGAAATTATTAAATTAAAAGGAGTGGTTTTGATGACATTTTGGCACACATGACATAATATGGCATTTTTGGGGACCTGTTTTGACTCAATGGCACCACTTTTCTAAGCAGTGGGCAAAAATCGCAGAATGCATCTTTAACATCTCTGCTTATTGGCTTGTTAACAAATCCAATGAAATACACTTCTACACCACAAACTCTGCTCACAAGAGCTGTCAATTATAAGTAAACTGTGTTTATACAGCTTCAGTTTAAATGTTGTTCATGTTATGTATGAACAACTATATTTGTGGAGTGCAAGTGTGTGTCTGTGTGTGTTTGTGTGGGTAGAGACTTTTCTCTGTGTGTGTGTGTGTGTGGGTGTGTGTGTTTGTGTGTGTGTGTGTGTGTGTGCGAGCAAATTTAATATGGAAAGGTTAGTGCATTCATTAAGCAGCCTCGTTCAGATTATGTCTTGAGGTAGAAGGTTTGCAAGGCATCTCATGTGGTAATGTAGAGCCCATGGCTTGGATGGCTGAGGTCATCAACTATATTTAGGTCCTTCCTCCACTTATCAATGCCTACAAAAAGACATAGAGTCTCATCACAAGTAGATGTGAAAGATTTTGACTAAAAACGTAATCAGACAGAAAACAGGCACACAAGCTAAAACAAGTACAGTGTGTATTGATAATAGAAGTATGAAGAATATCAGAGGTTGCGTTATTGCTGACAAGCAGACAAGTACTAACCATCTCCTATATTTAAAAACATATGAGGTTTTTACAGAGTCAATGTCCATCCAGTCAATGTCTATTTTAAAAGTCACCCTATCTTTCAAGTGTGACATGGTTATATCACCCGCTGTATGTAGAACAATAGGGGAGTGTCCACATCTCAAAACCCAGCATTTTGGTTACTAACGATCTTAAATCTTTCCAACTATATCCTAGTATAATGGGTTAGACCAGAAATATGCCCCTGGTCTCTCGGTATGAGCCCACACTACCTCAAACAGTGGTATTGAGTATCAGTCTGGTTTGGAAAAACTGTGTGAACTTTGTCCAATAAAACCTCCAGCCTTGCGAGTTACTGGAACTTATTTGATGGCATAGGCATTCATCCACAGCATATCAGGTTTCCCATTTTGTAACTCCTTTTCCCATATTTCTTTATATAACCGGGTTAAAGTTTTTTAAGCATAATCTGAGAGCCGTGATACAGTCTACTGATAATCCAATCAGTGCTACCTGTTTTCTAAGCATTAGTGACAACATACACTAACCACTGAAGGTTGACTGCCTTCTGGATGTAAAAGCAGATCTTCATGTACTAATTCAAATCAACCCTCTAACAGAAAACACATCCCACAAGATGGAAGCTGTCATGGTTCCAGTACATTCCATTTCCATAGTATATCCAATAGAACTGGCACTGATATGAAAATAAGTTACTTTATTTGTCTGTAGAGTAAGGACTGCATGCGGATGAACATGACATTCATTCTGTTTGCCATACATTAATTATGTTTGCCATTAATTCTGTTTGGCCATGTTAGGACAGACCAATATTGCTAGCAATAGTTAATCCAGCAGAGACATTTCATTGTTCTTTTACTTGTCCTCATAGTTTGTGTTACACCACTGTATGAGTGGCATGCGTCTGATCATCATACCAAAAGCATGTAAAGGATACCCACCCATCTTTTGTCACATATAATGTTACATATCTTATTTTTGTCATTTTACCATTCCAGAAAAACATGCTCATTTTCGTGTACATTTCTCTGTTTAGGTATAATTTCCAAAGTACTGGGAGAATGTCATATGGTCAGATGAAACCAAAATAGAACTTTTTGGTAAAAACTCAACTCGTCGTGTTTGGAGGAGAAAGAATGCCGAGTTGCATCCAAAGAACACCATACCTACTGTGAAGCATGGGGGTGGAAACATCATTCTTTGGGGCTGTTTTTCTGTAAAGGGACCAGGACGACTGATCAGTGTAAAGGAAAGAATGAATGGGGCCATGTATCGTGAGATTTTGAGTGAATCCTTCCATCCGCAAGGGCATTGAAGATGAAACGTGGCTGGGTCTTTCAGCATTACAGTGATCCCAAACACATCGCCCAGGCAACGAAGGAGTGGCTTCGTAAGAAGCATTTCAAGGTCCTGGAGTAGCCTAGCCAGTCTGCAGATCTCAACCCCATAGAAAATCTTAGAAAGTCCGTGTTGCCCAGCGACAACCCCAAAACGTCACTGCTCTAGAGGAGATCTACATGGAGGAATGGGCCAAAATGTAATGTAAAACCTTGTGAAGACTTACAGAAAACGTTTGACCTCTGTCATTGCCAACAAAGGGTATATAACAAAGTATAAACTTTTGTTATTGACCAAATACTTATTTTCCACCATAATCTACCAATACATTCATTAAAAATCCTACATTTTGATTTTCTGGATTTTTTCTCATAGTGGATGTGTGCCTATGATAAAAATTAGAGGCCTCTCTCATCTTTTTAAGCGGGAGAACTTGCACAATTAGTGGCTTACTAAATACTTTTTTGCCCCACTGTATTTAATAAAGTGGCTGGTGAGTATATATGCAACCATTTTTGGCAACAGGTGCAGCACAATTCCCAATGATTCCCAGCACAGTCGGACTTCCTTCACTCAGCAGCAGCTCCAGTTACCCGGTGAAAAAGAAAAAAAAATAGGATGGGGATTGAAAATGATGTAAAAATGAAGGCCAGAAATCCAAAAACAGTATAAACCTGACATGAATAAGGTACTTTGTCTTTGTATACTGTACTGCTGCGTCCTGGATGCAAAACTAAAGTCTGGATGGCAGTAGGAACTGCAGGTACTACACCAGTTTGTAACATTAACATTTAGATTCATTAATGAATTGGCTGGCCCTGACTGTATCAGACCCTGACTGTGATGAACCAAGATCAAAGATGCCTTTTAACCGCAGATCCAGTATCAACTTTCCTTACATCTGTCTTCAAGAATGGGTGCCAAAAATAAAACGGACTCTAGATATGATTAGAGGGAGATGTAGCTAAGACCTACCAGTGTATGAGGCCTTTCTCCACCAGGAGACTTCCTCTGTGTAGCGCGCTAACAGGGGCTCCTCACAGAGGCCTCATTGTGTGCGGGGCCCAGTAGATCCCCCACCTCACATGAAAGCAGAGTTTTACCTCAGGAATAGGAGGACAAATACTACGGAGTCAGACTACAGGTCTGATTTAGCCATACATATCTCTAGAAAAATAAGGGCATCTCTTGTTAAGGACATTTAGTCCATTAGGGGGACCCTTTCTCTTGTCAGCCTAGTCTCTGTTGTCATAGCAATATGTCGGTGTGTGTGTGTGTGTGTGTGTGTGTGTTTGCGTGTGGTGAGGGGGGTTTGGTGTGAAAAGTGTACATGGCGCGGGGTGGGTGCTAAGCCGAAGTCCAAGTGACCAAAAGCAGTTGACTCTCATTCGATCGTTCTCAGTGCCTACCTTCACAGACAGACGGTAGGGCACACTGCTCTGGTCTACCAGAGCACACACACCTACACACAAACACACACACCCTCCCTCTCCCCAGGACCCTGAGCAACCCCTCACCATTGGCCAGGTCCCCTAGCCCTCAGCATCTCCATCACGGCTGAAGGGACCATTCGGAAAAGCAGGAGACAGAGGTAAGCCTTAAGGGTGCTATCTATATGGCTATGGGTTTTTGTTCACATGATTTGCCAGGCATGTTAGCAAAATGAACCCCTCCAAAAAGGTCGGTTCACGGAGGTTTGCATAGTTGTAGTGTTAAATGGGTACCGGGATGTGTTGCTAAGAGTTTTTAAAAGTATTTATTTTTTTATTACGAGGGAAATATTGCATCTATTTATTGAAAAGATATGGCTTTTTTGTGTGAAGTCATTCTATTGATCTTGCAATTATTGCACAATTGGGTTGTTAATGGTGACGGTTCAGTTATGGGGAACAGGTGACTTTGAAGAATAGCTCAGGTACTTCGTTGTGTTTTCAATGAGGACATTGTCGCATTATAACCTTTTAACATTTGTCTGGTGACAAAGTTCCTACTAAAACAAACTTTGGTGATTGACTTGTGCTTTCTATGAATGAAGTTAAGCCTCTTCTTGATTGACTTCTTAATTGGATTTTTACATATTGCAACAAGTGTTTCAATTCCTTCAAATAAAGATTGGTAACAGGGATAAAGGCACCCTGCATGGAAATTGTGAAGGTTGTAGAGGTGGAGATATTGTATTGGGCAATGGATCAATTTACATTGTGCATAGTTCCTCATTGAGATAATATTTTCTTATGGTTAATTTCACAATAATATTTTTTTACTTTACTTGAATCTCTTCAGTTTTGCTAAAATTAGTTTCATTGCAAATGTAGAATGGGGGAAAAATAGGTTTTCCTCCAGATATTGGGAGAAGAAAAAAGAGTCTGTAAAATCACTGGATATCTGGAATGCCAAATGTAGAGCCAAGCCAAACACAGAGGCAGTCTTTAGGCTACACACTCACAGACACACATGCAGCTTGCAAACACTGTAAGCTGTGATGGCGTGTATAAAAGCACACCTCTGTCTTTAGTATAGTCCCTCTTTCACCGTGGCCATGCTGGTTTTGACGGTTTCATGACATTAAGAAAACTGACAGAAAAGCAGCTTCAGCAGCAATGCCAACCATTCCCTGAACATTTTGTAAACACCAATATACAGTAGATAGTGGGCTATTTTAAAAACCCAAACCAATTCTGATTACTCTCCACCCAGTATCAACTAAGCATGGATTCATGACTAAAATGTGCATCTTTTTTAATAAGCACTCATCCTAAAAATAGCGACTCAATGATCTCTCTGAAAAATGGAAGTGTTAGGTGAACGAGGCGTGTGCGCGTGTCTGAGCGTGTGGGTTCTGTCAAAGGGTGCGTCAGTGTTGAAGCGTGTGCATGTGTCTCCAGGTGAGTGTGTGTTTGAATTCGGTTTTTTTTGCCTTCCAGTCGTGACTTGGTACTATGCTGTCCACAAACCTCGGTGGAATTTCGAGTGTGAGTGCTGAGACGGGTTGGGACACAGGCTCATAAAGGACCTCTGTGAAAGCCGTGGGGGCGAATCAGCTTCTTCCTCTCTCTCACAGTGCTCCGTTCCCTGGCTCTCTCCATCTCACCCTGAGGGCCAGTGCCTCGTCCACGTCTCCCTCACTCCTCTCACTGCGCCTCTCTTTCCTTCCCTCGCTCTCCGTTTCCCTGACGCCCTGAAGGACTCTTCTTTGCTGTCTCGGTCGTCACATTTTTTTAGGGACTTTTCTGACTGGTTCGTTTCAGTTGCTGAGCCTGCGCTCAGAAGTTGCCGTCTGGTCGTTTTGCACGGCACTCAAAAGTCTTTCATAGCTGTCTATGATCTGCTGACTCGCCTTTTCTGGGAATAGTAACAGTTCAAAATGCACTGGGTTGTTGCGTGGTGAAGAGTGGTGTTTTCCCTGGTTTACATTTGCAAATTTCCTATACAATTTCACCCATGCTAGAAATATTACCTCATCTGCATGCATTAAGGAAACCTTTCAAAATGTTTCAATTCTTCAATTGTGTCTTAAGCTCCCACAGTTATGATACCATAGGTCAGTGCTAGTCTACTATTCATCTGTCTTTTGCTTATTCATACTGCTCCACATGTCAGAACTAGTCCCCCAGTCCATTGATTCCTACCCTATATCAGCATCCTAAGAATAGTCAATGGGGATTGTTCTTGCGAGATCTGCAACTGAAATGTTAACAAGCAATTACAACCAAAAATCCTACAAATCTTCACCCACTTTCCATTTGAAACCACAAAAACACAGAGGAATATCTGATAGACAGGGAAAAGGCCAGGGTCACCGTTGCGCACAAAGGAACACTGAAGACACGCAACTCATTCTGCAACTCTGCATAATGAGGCCACATAAGCCTTCACTCCCAGCAGGACCAGTTAGTGCAGGCATTGGGCTTCCTTCCTTCTCTACCACTTATTTTCACCGTCCTTTTCATCTGTTCTTTAATACCACGTTACTGAGGATCAAAACCACAGTGTATATAGTAATAAGTCAAATGGGAAAGTCTGATCTACAGTAACACTGCGTTGCTGTATATGAGGTGATGTGTAGATCAGTCAGTCAGCAGTCAGCTGTTGTCCTTCTCAAACATGGACACAATACATCAGCGGAAGACACATGTAATTCTCAAACCAGACCCTATCCACTTTGCACTTAGCTCGTAGTGCCCTCCATGGTCATGTGTTGTTGATAAAACTGGGAGGGTGACTTCAACGGAGAGGCGTGGGGTTTAAAATAATGCATCCATTTTGACTCGTCACTTCAATGATGCAATTCATAGTCCGCTTTTAAATGGCAAAACAGTATAAACGCATCCCACTCACAACTGAACATTGTTTTTGAGTCAAGCCTTCTTATCTGAAATTATCAAATTAACTTCCTGTATTCGTCACACCTATCAATTCTTAAGTGTGAAATTGCACAAGCAGAACAATAACATGGTACCTTATTGGACTCTACTTGATGAACTCCGAGACAACACCCACTTGCTGGAAGGGGCCTCTAAATAGACCCAACACACTTGATCATTTTAGCTCATTCTGCAACTGGGACACTTGCGGAAATAACAGAGCCGTGCGTGAATGAGCGAATGGAGGGCTGAGAATGGAGTGGAAGGAGGAGGGGTTAGTTTGGGCTTTAGCGACAGTCAGCGACGTGGCAACCAAAATATGTATTAATAAAGTTCCCCAAGTTAATGGGTTTATTGATCCCATCACTGCATTCTGAAACTCATCAGCAAGGGTATGGTTTGGGATTCTGCCTGATGGCTTTGAAGGAGCATCAACACGGTTAGAGGACTTTAACATTTCCATTGAAGGCATCAGGGATTTTTATGTAGGCAACTGGGTGAGACTTCTAACTTCATCGCCTGATCCCTCCTCTGGACTTAGCAAATCAATTACACAAAGACGTACAACATCCACATAGAGATGGCTCATGGGCACTGCTTATGCCAGCAAAGACTTTATAATGGCACATATATACATACAAGACCTCTTTCCATCTTTATGGGAATATGTTTTCAGGTGAATTCGGGGGCCTCATATTTCTTCAATTTGAGCGGTCTGCACCTTGACAATGAATGTTGAGTTCTCCAGCCTCTGACGTGTTTTACCAACCAAATGCCCAGACCTGGCTGGAGATACACCCATCCTATGGAGTATGAACAGAACTCTCCACAACAGAAAGTTGTCTTAAAATATTTTAAACATGAACAGACTACTGATTGCCCTCTTCATATTCCTTGGGGTGAAAGATATGCACATAAACCCAAATCAACACGTAACTTCAACGTTCATTTAACTCAACACCTTGAATTTAAAGAGGTGCAGTGGGCTGCCACTTTGTGTGCATATTTAGGATTTAAGGCCAGATGCAGAGGTACTGTTGGTCCCTAGCCCAATGCTCACAACAGCTTTGTTACCAGAAGTTATTATTGCCCCTGGAACACTGTAGGCCACGGTTCATAATGAGGTTACTTTTGTAGTTGAGTGATTTACTCTGTTATAATTCGAATGGAGTTTTGGCTAAATGAGCAGAGGGCAGAATTCAAACAAACTGCAAGAGTATATGTGTACCAGAGGCAACTGCTCAGACCACTGGAACAAACCAGGCCACAGTTCAGTGGTTTATTGATCTGTCTTTCTCCTGTTGTGCTTCCAGGTGGACGATGAGGATGTTGGCGAGGCTCATACTGGGACTCTTCGTCCTCAAAGTGGTGGTGGCCAACCCCAGATTTGCCCGGCAGTTGGAATTAGACTCGTACGAAAGCAGCAACTATGATGAGGAACCAGAAAACTTGAATGGGGAGAATGTCTATGAGTATGGAAATCCACTGACCATCGATGAACCCCAGGTAAGAGACTTTTAGGTATCAGGGGTGTATTTATTATATCAAAAACCAAGTAAAGTAACAGTAACGAGGGAGTGAAAAGTTGCATTTGGTGGCTGTTAGGACTCAAAGGTGGATTAGTCTACCAAGTTGTAAAGTCGATAAACATTTAGTTGTTTTAGTCAAAATGTGCCGCTAAGTGGTTTGGACAGTCTAGCATAGTTTTCGGTTAGGCTTGCCTACACATTTGAAACAAATTTGGTTTGATTTCTCTAGCTTGAGTGGTTGAAGAAGGTTTTAGAGTCCATTGCATGCTAATTATGATTTAGAGTTTTAAGTTAGGAAAGAGTAAAACCTGTGAGACAATGTTGGTTTTCACTGGTTCAGCCCTGAGAGATTCATCTGCTCTGATGGATTGTACGTCATAAGGCACTGCAACTAGAGATCCTAAATGATTTTGTGAAGAATCATTTATTGGCTCTATTATGAAAAGCAATGGTTAAAGGGAAAATCTGAGTTTGAGTTAGGAGGGATTAGAGGAGTCAAACTTCTCATCTCTGCTTTTCTACACTTAACAGCTGTGTAACAGTCAGATACAGAGTGTGTTGTCTGTGGATATGCAGTACTGTCTTAGGTTCAGTAAAACTTTCAGAGTACCTTCAGTCAGATGAATTACACAGTATTTCACAGTATTTGACTGAGTGAGCATTCTCACTCGAAAAGCAGGTGTACTCTATCTTCCCAAATTGGGGTTTAGGTATATATAACTCTGTCATCTTTTGTATTTGTTTTATATACCACCTAGATTAGAAATATTAACAATAATGACATTTTAGTTGGTGTTTGCCGATTTGGTTGTTCAAGGAAATTTTACATAACAATTAGGCCTACATAAAGTCTGGAGCATAACATCCAAAATCAAATGCTCTAATCAAAGTGAAAACAGTTGACATCAAAAGATCTGACAAAATAAGAATGAAAGAAGGGGAGGTGTACAGGGAACGGCAAGGGTTTACGTTTCAGGGGCTTGTTAAAACATTTGAATATGGTAAGAGGTTTATGATTTAGGGGGTGGGTATGTTGAAAAACATTGTTTTAAGAAGGCAGTGTGCTTCCATCATGCATGCAGATCAGGGCCATGTACAAAAGATAAGAGGTAGTGAAGTTTGATGAGAATCGGTGTGATGTGTTTAATTGTTCCGGTGCTGGTGGGGATTCTGTCAGCGGAGGTCTGGACCAGTCTGTTAAGATAATTTATTAAGGATACAGATGAGGAGTCAAGACCAGAAATTAAGAATGCTTGTGTACGGCAATTCGATTCAGAGCCCAAAGATACTGAGATGGCAGAATATACACTGATGAGCCAAAAACATTATGATCACTTACAGGTGAAACTAATAATATTGATCATCTCCTAAGTCAAGGTCAAGGTCTGGGTAGATTTGATGGTAAGCGGACAGTCAGTTCTCGTAGTCAACATGTAAGATGCAGGATAAATAGACCTGAGCAAAGACCTGTATTACTTTGACAAGGGCCAAATTGTTCTGGCCACACAGCTGGGTCAGAACATCTGGCTTGGCTTTTGGGGTGATCAAGGTCAACAGTGATACCTACCGACAATGGTCCGATGAGGGAGAACCACAAACCAGCGACAGTGTGTTGGGCACCCAAGGCTCATTGAAGCAAGAGGTCAATGATAGCTTTCCTATCTGGTCTGAACTGACAGGAGGTCTTCTGTGGCCCGACTCGCAGACAATTTTTATGAGAAATGTACTCAGTGCATCAGACCTTGCAGTGTATGGGTCTGCGTGGCCACAGAGCGGTCAGAGTGTCCATGATGACCCCTCTGACCACCAAAGCACCCAAAATGGGAATGCGAGCGTAGGAACTGGACCTTGGAGCAGTGGAAGAAGGTGGCCTTTTCTGATGAGTCCTGTTTTCTTTTAAATCACGTAGACGACTGTGAACTTGTGCACCATTTACCTGGGGAAGTGATGGCACCCGGATGAACTGTGGGAAGATGACAAACCGTTGGAGGGAGTATGATGTTCTCTGCAATGTTCTGCTGGGAAACACTGGGTCAGGGAATTCATGTGGGTGTCAATTTGACACCAGGTACCCCTTCATGGCAATGGCATTCCCTGATGGCAGTGACCTCTTTCAGCACACTACCACACTGCACACAGTGTTCAGGAATTGTTTGAGGAACATGATGGAGAGTTCAAGGTGTTGCCTTGGCCTCCAAATTCCCCAGATCTCAATCTCAATAGGATGTGCTGGACCAAGTCCAATCCACGCCGGCTCCTCCTCGCAACTTGCTGGACTTGAAGGATCTGCTATTGCTAATGTCTTGGTGCCAGATACCACAGGACACCTTCAGGGGTCATGTAGTGTCCAAGCCTCGGCAGGTTGTCACTGTTTTGACAGTAGGCAGTGGAGGAACAACATATTAGGCAGGTGGTCATAAGGTCTTGGCTCGTCAGTGTATGTACTACACATAGAGTATATATTATGAGGGATTTGAGGGTCTACCGAGGCTTTTGACAGGTGTTGACAAAGGGAACAGGAAACTATCCATCGAGATGTTGATGTGGTAAGTTTGGAGAGTCTGTGTTTGGAGCTGATGAACATGACCGCCGCACTGTCGCTGCTCTGTTTGTGGAGGTTCATGCACTTGGATGTCTTGATTGCTGCTACTGAGAGAAGCATTAATGAAGGGAGTGGTGGGTTTGGTGAATAAGCAGACCTGGGCGTCATCAGCATACGAGTGGACGTGAGGGATGTTACAATTTCTTGTGTAGGAGTAGGAGGCATATGGAGAAAAGGAGAGGACCCAACACTGACCCCTGGGGGACACCCTGTGTTACAGCCGCACACCCCGATGCAGGGTTGCACAAACTGTGTGGAAGTTCGTTATGCCTTTGTGTCTGCTCCGTAGTTTATAAAAGTTTCAGAATTATAAAATAGTTTATTCATCTGTCACTGCTGGTTTAAACGTATCTTTGTTTTTCACAATATATTTTTATAATGATATTTTTGTATAATATCTGCATTGTGGATGGGGTATGTTATTTTGAGTAATACAGTTTTTAGATTTGAGCTTCTTAACTCACTTGCATACACTTTGTCTTAAGGACAAGTGGTAAGGGACATTTAATTGAGACATGGATGGACTAGTATAGAAAGTAAGAGTGGTATTGTTGTTTGTGAGCCTTTTCATAAGTTTCTAGCTCATTTTTGTCGATACTCATAGCCTATGTGGCCACAGATCTTAAAGACTTTGTTAGTAAGAATTTCTTACCCACAGTTGGCCAAGTTCTGACATTGGAATGCAAACATGGGCCAAACTTTTCTGGTTCTCCAGTGTTAGAAACCAATGAGTTTCTAGTGGGCCAAAGGGTCTTGTCTGACATTAAACAATATGGCCAATGAAATGCACAAATGTAAGAAATGGGGAGAAAGGGAGAGAGGGAAAGCAAAATAAGCAGAGTTGGAGAGGAGGTAAAGGAGGTTGAGAGAGAGAGACAGAAATAAAGAAAATAAAAATGAAAGAAAGGAAGATTCATGCCAGAACAACCCTTAAACTCAACCCAAATTGGATGCGATTTGTGAACAGTCTTCAATTTTAGACAGCAAACACTCAAAAAGCAAATTCAGTCAAAGTTCCAGTGTTTTCTTTCATAGACAAAATGCCAAAACAATGTCAGACTGGCATAAAGCATAACAGCAGGATAAGATTTTCAACTGGTTTTCTTTGAGCCAAACTATTTAAACTGAACCCGATGCGTTATGCTCTCAGGCAAAATTGCACGCCTCATGTTAGTCCCACAGTCCAATGCACATTTAGGACTGTGAATTATCCTTACAACAAAGCAATAATGAAGTCTTGCAATGTGTTATGTTTAAAGGGATAATATATGTTGCAATAAAATAGTCTTGCGTTAGTGTGTGTGGTTATCAATAGGACTTCATCACCTTATTGTTGTTACTGACAGTTATGTAGATTCGTTTTTTTAGATGATGTAATGTTTGAGAACGCTCTAGAGCCTTAGGACCGAGGTGGGTGTTTCTGACACTGCATTATCTATGCACTGAAAACCTGCATATTGTATATGTTTAATGCTTGCATAGCGTTTAACTTAGCTAACATATGGAATTGTTTTATGATTGATATTAGATGGACCATTGAGCAATTTGATTTTTCTGACATAATAGTATGTAGGCATATTAGTGTTGACATTATTTTGTAAAATATTCTTCTACTGATTTTAGAGACATTTTTAAAACATATACTTAACATAGTAAACCATGTATAAAATGCAATTAGGAAGCTTGTAGCTTAGTGCATTTGCTATTTCTGAGGTAGAAAATAAAAATCAATAAGACTTTTTTATACCTATTTCTACATGGTTAGCGTTGTTTTTCTATATAACAAAGCTTGTGTGCATCATACAGCAAAACCACAAAATTCAATGGTTCAAGAGATAACCAACTTAAATACATTTTTGTAACGCCACCCACCACTGCATGTATTTGTGACATGACAATTTGAACAAATTTTTATTCAGCGTTCTATGCAGCGTTCTAAAAAGTTGAAAAGGAAAGTTTTGAATGAGGAACAGAAGCGTTCAATTTGCAGTGGTCTCTTTATTTTAACTGTTCTGTTCCTCAATCAAAAACATCCTTTCAGATTTTTTTGGACTCCAGCAGTTCCCACAATACTTTTAGTTTGAAGTGGTTTAAGTGTTTGGGGAAAAAAATACATTCTAGACTGTTATAATATGATCACTGGTTTAAGTGAGACTGTATCATATAGCCTACCCTTGACATTAGGCTAATGAGAGGAAAGATTATTTCTCAGTCTCAAATGGCAGATTGAGGGATAAGTAGCATGTAAGAAGGAAAGTGATTAATTCGGATGGGAAGGAATCCTCATCTACTAAGTCAAGGGAGATTTAGAGAAGTGATGAGATCTCTACCGTTCAAATGCTGTGTCTCTGCTTTCGCTTCACAGCTCTCTGTTGTCTTTTCTGCAGTTTATAAAGAAAATTAATAACTAATGTCGTGATTTTCTGCTCTGGGGCTTTTAAAGCTTTTTGCACACACACCTAACTCAAAAGCAAAATAGTTTACATTACTGTAGTGTGCCTGTCAAGTTGCTTCAGTAATGCACAAATATGGGCACTTTTACTAGGCTGATATTTAACTTTAAATCATCACCCTACTACCAGACTGCCATTACACTACTGACGTCTTTAAATATATTTGTTCCAAACACGGTACATATCAAGTACATATTACAATATAATGTATGGCAACTGGGAAAGTATATTTGGTCTAAATGGTCTGTGCTTTCACTTCACAAAACAAACAAACGGTTGTTATTCAATGACCTGATGAGTAGTTAGTGAACGTGGGCACGAAAAATAGTGTATTTATGAAATAACAAATACATTTTAATGTCATTGTCTCAAGTCAGATTTCATAATTCCTTTGCGATGCCTTTCCCTTAACCAGTGCAGGTGGAGACAATGAGCTCCACTGGACCCAGCTGACAGGAGCTTTACAAGACCCTATCAGCCCATGAAGGTAAAGCCTTGGCGTGAGCCTAGAGAGCTTATGCAAACGTGTGTTACTTATCACGTGCACGAAGGTCACCAAACTATATAGCAGAAAGCCTTTCAAAGGACAAATTGTTATAAACAAACGATATGGAACTTACATTCCCCATCTGGCAACAGTGAATCTAATCCATCTGGAAGGAAATGAGTAACCCTGCTTTGAAGAAAACTGAGAACCGTCGGAGCGGGTGTCTTCGTCAACAATTTCAATGGCAATTAAAATTGGCTAGTTTAACTACTAAAATACAATAACAAATCACTTTTGCAACAAACTGTCAAAATCAAGACCCAAAAGCAATGTTTCACAATAACTAAGCATTACACATCTGGTTTTCCTGGACAGTCCTGGACGGGACATTTGTTACTGCTCTGTGGGAAACAAACCAAAACAAAGTGGATGACGTGGAATTACGATAAGGTACCTTTGTTGGTTTTGCGCTGTTTTCTGTTTCGGCACCACTTGGTTAGGAAAAGTAACGGTACTACGCATTGATCTCTCTAGAGCTGTGAAGTCTCAAAAGAGAAGATCTGCAAGACGGAACAGAGGATAATGTCTGAGTGAACAGAAGGGCACTGTTGCACAGAATGACCACTATGCCTCTGTAACATCATGGAACTTTATATCTCTCTTTATGCCTCTCTCCAGCTCTGTCCGTCTGTCTGTCTGCATGCACATTTTGTATTCCCACATTGTTTCCCAGAGGATTCTTTGGGGAGCCAAGCTTTTGCTTCATTTCCCTCATTTCCCTTAAGTGTGTAGGTTTGAGGGAGGAGGGCCGAGCAGCAGCAAGCTATCTCTGTGCAAAACCACTCAAAGACCTGCCTTGTTGTCTTGCAACTTACAAGATGGGCATTTTCAATGTATAGCCAACCTGTTCATCATGGTTACATGTACAAATGTCCTCTTTTGGCTATACAAGCTGTTCCTTGAATCTTCATGTATTTTTTATAGGGAGCTGAATGTATTGCAACATAAACACAGATGAGTTACCTTAAGGTTAGGGGTGAAGTAAGCTACTTAGGGTTAGGAGCCTTTGACTTGAAATTAAAATGGACTCTGAACACAGGTTGAGAGTATAATATGTGGAATATGAATTGTTGCAGCTACCATGTGTCTCTTGGTTCCACAAGGACCATTCCCTCTTTTGGAAGACAAAATCAGCCTATGGGTGTGTGTGCGTGTCAGGTATTACCTGTGGCATGTTGTGGGGCTTCAGTGCCCCTGTGTGGTAAATAATGGAACTGCATGTAAATACATCGGTGGTGTTTTGCCGGATAGCAAAGGGCACAGTCAATCACACGTGCAAGAATTTGCATGGCCAGTATGTGAAAATGTGCCCACCAGACTGTTCGAATGTCTATTAGAAACCTAAACTGGCATGCCAATGTCAGTTAGTCAAGGGCTCGATGATTAAACAAACTGAGAAAAGGTGGAGAGTGGTAAAATCCTCGTTTCAAACACAGTAGTGTTTTTACACAGTAGTTGTATTTAGATGAACAAGACTTTCCAGATTAGCATCTGACATAGAAAATGTCATAGTGTGAACGAGTGAAAATGTCAATTGTCGCACGTCACCTCCGGAGGTATATCGGGTATACCTTTCTGACAGAAACTCAAAGGCGAAAAGTTTCTCATTGCTAGTGTGAATCAAAAAGTTGTATGGAATACTGCATGTAAATGTTATTGAAATTAAATTGCTAGTTACTCACACACCAAAAACACATATCACTTCCAGTCTGGGAGTGACATTTAGCTTTAGAGGCTCAAGTTAACCTATCCTTTCCTAACTTCTTCGGTTGTGCACTACATTATTACTGTTGTATCCCCTACTGCTGTTATGCAGATAGAAATCGGCACACTGGCCCCACCAGACTATAACCATCCTGCATTACTGGAAGAGGAAGAGGAGGAAGATGTGTCCCTAAAATCTCAGCTCATCCCCCAGGGCTCAGGGGGGTCCGGATTACTCATGGGCCCCAACACACAGGGAGGTCTGTATGCATACACACACAGCACACATTGTGCACACACTCAAAAGCACACACACCAATGCAGGCAAAACCATATACACACTCTTTCATCTCACCGTGAACCCATAAACAACGCGGGATAATGGTAAGTGTCCAGTATTGACATTGTTATACACACCGCACAAACATAACCAGACATCACACACGACCTCTTAACACCAACCCATGCAAACCAACCCCCTTTTCTTAGTCACCCTTCACATAATCTCTAAATGCACGAATTCCATTTAACTGGCTGACATTGGTTAAATGTGTGTAACTCAACCATAAATGTCATTAACTTTTTGTGATGTAATCTAATCATTGTAAAACATCCCTCACTAGCCCTAAATTAATCATGGTCCACTCTGCTATAACCTCTATTTTAACACCTAATTTTGTCTCTAACAAGAGGAGGAGCTGCGCCTGAGTCCCATTGACATCCTTCATATCTCCGGGGACAGTGATTGTTCTACAGGTTCTAGAGATTTCGATGGATCTGGATCCCTTGTAGTTTCGTGTTCTGGGAAACATTTGGGTTCTGGAGGCTCTGGGGGTTCTAGTGACGTTGGTTCTGAGGTCTCAGGGGATTCTGGAGACATTGTTTCTGGAGACTCTGGAGATTCCGTAGACCTTGTTTCCGGAGACTCTGGGGATTCCGGTGACCTTGTTTCTGGAGACTCTGGGGATTCCGTAGACCTTGTTTCTGGAGACTCTGGGGATTCCGGAGACATTGTTTCTGGAGACTCTGGGGATTCCAGTGACCTTGTTTCTGGAGACTCTGGGGATTCTGGTGACCATTATTCCGGAGACACTGGGGATTCCGGAGACGTTGTTTCCGGAGACTTTGGGGTTTCTGGAGACATTGTTTCGGGAGACCCTGGGATTTCCGGAGACCTTGTTTCTGGAGACTCTGGCATTTCCGGAGAGATTGTTCCTGGAGACTCTGGGGTTTCTGGAGACTTTGTTTCCGGAGACTCTGGGATTTCCGGAGACTTTGGGGTTTCCGGAGACTTTGGGGTTTCTGGAGACCTTATTTCCGGAGAATCTGGGGTTTCTGGAGACCATATTTCAGGAGACTCTGAGGTTTCCGGAGACCTTGTTTCTGGAGACCTTGTTTCTGGAGATTCTGTGGATTCCGGAGACCTTGTTTCCGGAGAGTCAGGGGTTTCCGGCGACCATGTTTCTGGAGAATCTGGGGTTTCCGGAGACTTTGTTTCCGGAGACTCTGGAGTTTCTGGCCCCATTTTGGTTTTTCAAGGTCAGTACCTATATCTCTACAGACTAGACTGTAGAAGTATACTGATAGTTGATTGGGCCTCTACTGGTCTTGTGAACCTAGTATATTTTCAAGCATTGATGGAGAAACTCAAACTATGGGATTTCTTGTCGTTTCTACATGTACATTTCCATTTAACTATTTTGTGCTGGTTAAATGTGTGTTGAATATGCTTTCATGTAATTTTCCACTTATCTTCATTGTAAATTTGTTACTTACCATTGTCATGCAAAACATCAATCATTGTCAACTTAACCCACTGTCCTATCATGTATGAGTCATTGATTGGTCAATTGACATTCCATCCCATCCCATGAGAAGCACTAACCTGTCTCCTAACCCCTCCCCTTGGCTCTAACAAGAGGAGGAGCTGGCCTTCATTCCCACCATTATCCCCCAGGAGGCATCAGGTTCTCCTGGGGAATCAGGGGTCTCAGGTGATTCAGGGATCCCAGAGTCTGAAGACTTTGGCTCTCCTGTGCCAGAGGTCACAATAATCCCTGACACTAAAGGTCAGTACCATCAAATATAGAAACAAAGTATACAAATCTATATGGTACCAACCCATTGTGCCATTATTTAAGGATTACAGGGACACATTTCGTAAAAACCTAGGGCAGGAGGCATGTGATTTAATAAAATATCTTCAGTTCGAGCTAGGAATATGGTTCCAAGGTGGTTCCTACTGTAATTATATAAAATGCATCAACAAATAACATAATTTGATTAACTCAGTTTCCATTTAACTTTTTCTTAATACAATCAGTTAAATGTGTCTTTAACAAGAACAACAAAATTGCTATTTGTGACTTCCCATCGTGGCAAACAGCCCTTTTCAATTCCAACCTCTTTCTTTAACACCTAATCTCTATCTCTAACAAGAGGATGAGCTGTTCCTGCCTACCACAGAAACCCCCCCGGAGTCTGGAGGTAAAGTAGACTCAGGTCCCTCTGGGTTCCCAGAGGTTGACTTGGACATTAAAGGTCAGTATCCAGCAGAAACACTGAATGCACAGTTCAGGCAAAACCTGTAACCAGGCTTCTGAGGTTAAGAGGTCTATTCCAGATCACTATGTATTAGTTCTATCATTAAATTAGTTTTGTGTTAAAAAAAATCTTAAGAATCCTTGGTATTGATTGAATGTTGTTCTTCAATCTAATCTCCGTCAGCATCTGAGCAACAATTTAAACTGTTCATAAGCCATATATATCAGTAACGTCAATTAAGCTACTCAATTAAACCTGAAAAAAATCACTATGTGTCGGCCTCTATGCTATAAAGTTGCTGTATAATGTGTCTAACAATGGTGATGCACTGCCTCTCAGCCATGTGTCTATAACATTACGCATTATAAAATAAACTCCTCATTCTCCACTTAATGTTAAGTTGCCGTAACCTGTCCCAAACACAATGAATACAATGTGTCTATAACATTGGGATGCACCCCACCTAACCTCAGAAAGAACCCTCAGAATGACATGTCTTATAATCTGCACGCTTTTGTTATGTCAAGAGATGCGTCCAAAGCGGACTCATGTACACAACCGACATTTCTTGATGCACACGGTAAAACAAACCTATCAACCATTTTCTACTATTGTCCCCAACCCATTGTTATAGGGCCTACACTAAACAAATCCTCAGGCCTATAAACCGCTCTCGAAGGTGTAAGGGCAACTCTGATCTTACTTCGTTGTGTCCTCTTCTGTCTTTGTTTCTGTCCTCCCGTCACAGGTATGCCTACTTGCCTGCTCTGCACCTGTCTGGGTAGCTCTGTCTACTGTGACGACGTGAAGCTGACAACAGTGCCGCCTCTCCCGAAAGAGACCACTCACTTCTACGCTCGTTACAACCAAATAACCAAGATTAACAAGGGCGACTTCGCTCAGATGAGTAGGTTTCACATTTTCTGACCCAATCCATAAGATCTTTTGGTATTTTATGAAAGTTTCAATTATTGACACCAAATGGGATAGATTTTCAGACCCTTTTTTCTCTTGCAGACAAACTGAAGAGGATTGACCTGACCGCTAACGCGATTAAGTCCATTGCTGACGATGCATTCTCTGGTCTGCCTGCGCTGGAAGAGCTGGTGCTTCGAGAGAACAGCCTGGCACATCTTCCCGCTCTGCCAACCACAATGACCCTAATTGATGGCAGCCACAACAACATTGGAGCCACAGGAATCCACAAAGAGGCTTTCAAGGTGAGAACATACCCCAGCAATGTCCAGTCATTTAGCTGCCCCTCTTCTACGGAGCGATTTAGGGTAGCAATCAGTGTAAATTACTTGCTTAATGACACACAAAACTCTCCTGTCAACTGAGGGATTTTAACCAGCAAACTTTCATGTACTGGCTCAAGGAACTGTCTCGCTAGGCTATCAGCCATCCTCAATCCCACCAACGTACTAAAAATCGACATGCCCTGGACAAGTTGTGTCGGTATTGAGGCATAAACATGAACAGGCAGCCACCAATAGAACTCACCTGTCTGGCATAAAGGACTCAACAGTACATGCAAACAATGTGTGTTTTGTACTTTGCACAGGACATGACGGGCCTGCTCTACCTTTACCTGACTGACAACCACATCGACTATATCCCTGTGCCCCTACCGGACAGCCTGCGCTCACTGCACCTACAGGTACCCACACCAACACATCTTGTGGAGTTATTTTAGATTTAATGGGCCAGGAACCTTCTCCGCAGGCTCCACCCCCAGGGTGCAGGGACAGAGATGATCTCCGAGAGGGCTGAGTGAGTGCTGCCCTCCCGTAGGGTTGTTACGGCAACGACTCAAGGGGTAGCCACTTGGTTAGGAACCTAGTAGGTGGGGGGGCTCCTCTTGCCACTTCGTAGGTGAGACCCGGGTCCTTGTAGTGGATGCACACTTTGACTTGAAGCCAGGAGAGTAAGCAGATGAGCGGAGTGATATGGGACAACTTGGGAAGGTTGAACTGAACACAAGCACACACAGTATTTAGTGGCTGGGTCACACTATTAAATCCTTCATTTCCAGTGGAATGCTGCCATTGCCTTTCATCATTGCCTTGCATCATTGCATTGCAGAGGCAGTGTGTTGTTTTGGACCCTTGTAGGATATATCAACCAAACGCATCAAACTATGTATAAACAGCTTGTTGGAAAAGGTAGCAACGTGTGAATGTTGAACTGTAGCTGCACATAGCCTTATTTCATCCTGGTCATTTCTATCCAACCCATAGATTAATTAATGCTGTTTCTGAATGCCCTCTTACCAACAACTTGTTTCTCAGCGTAACAACATTCAGATGATGCATGAGGATACGTTCTGCAATCTGAAAGACTTCAACTACATCAGAAACTCACTGGAGGACATTCGCCTGGATGGCAACCCAATCAACCTCAGCAATACCCCGCAGGCCTACATTTGTCTGCCCCGCGTCCCCATTGGTGCCCTCATCTAACCACACACACGCCTCTATACTCACAAAACTCTTTAGTCTGTCACATATGTACATACCACACACATTCACATACCTACTCAGATCCCAAATCTGTCCTATTTCATTAGTAATCTGCATAGTAAAAGTCTGGTAACCAAACTAATCCCCTGATTTAAGAATGATCACACATATAAAGTCACACATTAGAAGACGGTGTACCTCATTCACATGTCAAAAGTCAAAATGTTCTGCAACTTGATGCGATCAGAAAACCAGATCAATGAAAATTTGACATTTTATTGATCCAACAAACATCAAACATTTTGTCTGTTCACAACTGGCAATGAGAACCAGTAATTGTTTAAATACGTTTTTTGTAAAGAAAATAATAATTACAGAAAGCTAACACTTGTCCAAAAAATCATACTAGCATTAACTAATTGAAGCTGAAGCTTAATGAAAGGTAAATTGAATATTCAATGCAATAAAAGAAGCATTTAAACAATCATTTGTTGTAAAGTCTGTACTGTAATATAAAAATATATATATTCTGAAGTAATTTTTTTACATGAACTGCAATATTTGGTATATTACATTTCAAAGTTGTTTTGACCACAATAGCCTATATCAATAAAGATTTCTAGACTATTGTTTGACTTGGGAAAGGGGGGGTTGGTTGGGATGGGGTTAAGAATAACAGCCTGCTATTGTGTGCTTTGTATGGAAATACCACAATTGAATAAAGTTGTTTCAATGACCTCTCCAACACAGGAATGGATTTATTATGTTTTCCTTGAAAATGTACCATCGAGGTGTGTACTTACAAACTGATTTTGAAATAAACTGATTTAGTACAACAGCTTAGGCAGTAAAATTTAAAAATGCTTCTAGCCCAGCTAACAAACAGGCATACCAGGTATCTCTGAACAGCAATACAAAAAGGATTTGTCACTGAAAACTTTGTACATTCATGGAAATTAAAAACCAATACAAATGATATCCAATTACTTTCCAATTGAATAGCCTAGTCTAGTGTAAACAAACATGTAAGTGTTCTTCACATACGTTCAACCAACTTCTCAAACATCTTGAGGAACCGCTCTGTTCTTTCCAATGATCCAGGGACTCTCTGTCCTCCTGTTTTACTGCTCTGGCCTTCAGCACCGTTTTCAGCCGCGGCTCTACCCTCCGCCAGTAGAGCTCTGTCTCTGTCTACAGCCAGCCTGTCTCTGGCCACCTGCGCCTTCTCCTTCTCTATCAGCCCCCTCTCTCTCTCCACCGCAGCTTTCTCGCGCTCCAATTGGGCACGTTCCCGGTCAAGGTTGGCCAGCTCTCTCTCTAGACCAGCTTGCTCTCTCTCCAGCGCCATACGCTCGCGCCCCATCACCTCTCGCTCGCCCTCCAACGCGGCCCGTTCAGTCTCCAGCGCGGCCCTCTCATTGTCCATCTCATCCACGTCGCAATGCATCCCCATAATCCCCATCCCCCCAATCATGGATCTTTTCCTGGGTCGAGCATCAGGGAGGAAGTCACTTTCACTGGTGCCCGGAGGGAGGGGTCCAATGATGGGGGCAGATCCAGCGAGACGTCCCTCCATGGCATCACTCATGAGATCATACCAACGCCAACTGTGAGGAAACACCTGCACCCCTGGTGGAGGATACTTCAGCTCCTGTCCCCAAAAGTCAAAAGAAACAGTATTAGCAGGCAGTCAGAGGTTTTGATTGTTAGTTAAATGGGTGTTTAAATATCTGGCTTAGAGAGGGAAAAAATATAGACCTCCCAAGAATTCTCTTGGGCAGAGTAATTTATAACTATGTGCATCCCTGAAAGAATCAGGTCTCTCCCATTAAGTGTATGACAGGCTACCTTATATCTCTTTTTCAGATTTTCCCATTTTTTCATTGCCTGACTGGCAGTCATCTTCCCCTGCAATCCCATATGTTTGAGGATAGCCCTGCAACCAAAGAAACACTGTGATAATTCCGTTTTTTTTAATATATTCTACACACTTCAAAATTAAATGCTAAAAATATATTTTAACTAAATTAAGACGTATTTAACAAACGTGAATATATGGTATTTTAAGTCTAAACTCACCTCCAGGCCAGTCGAGACGCATTTCTCCTCCCGGTAAACATATAGCGATTTGATACACGCAATTTCACAAAGTCCATTGTTTCATATTCAGACACTAAAATGGAGAGACATAACTGTGTAAATTACTTGTGAATCTTGTGAATCTAATTTAGTTTTGGTGTCATAATGCATGCACATTAACTGATATCCTATTAAGACAAATGTGAATAGCTGATGCGTACGCACGCATCTGCTTGAACAAGTATTCGAGACAAGGCGCCATGATGTCCCCTTTGTAGGTGGGTAGGTAGCTAGCTTGCTCACTAGCTAGATAACTAGCTCTGAGTTACTTCGTCCAGTTGCAGTCCGAAATATACGTACAAAATATAGTTTCACTACTTACATTTGTATGTGTATTCTGAATTCACTTTCTTTTTACTTTTCTTTTTTGCATTATTAGAGTATAGCGGTAGCGTATGTTCGATGTTTTCCATTGTAGCATCCATGTTAGCCAGCACTGAGAAGGGATCTCAACGGAGTGCACTTCTTCTCTTCCGCCCTTCGTCTCTTCTTCTCGTTATTGGTTTCCGGCAGCAAGCTTTCCAGAAGCTTCAACAAGTATTACTGCCACCCGTAGGTCAGAAGGTCTTTCATAGAGTATTTATTAAACTATGCTAAAACTGTCTGAGGTGCAGAGTGACCAATAAATTTTGTACATATGGCGAATGTCGTTATTCACATATTTATAATAAACAGTCTTATTTGTTATTTTTTTATTAGAATACAATAAATAGAAATAGTATAGGCTAAGTATAGATTTGATCTTGTCATTCTTTTTAGGCTGATCGACCATAAATATTATAGCAGAAGCAAAGTAACCAAACCGAATTCAGTATTTTCAAAGTTTCAGTTTCACAATGTTAAAAATAGTATAGATAGTTAAGTGAGCGACATAGGCTGTGCAAGTATTTTCATGGGAAACGAAAGCTACAACAAATCACACAATGGCTTCCCGCGATGTGAAGGGTAAGATGCATTAAATGTGTAAATAATTTGATCACATGTTCTTTAGCAAGTGGTTGCTACTGTTATTTTTCGTGTCGAACAAGTGGTTATAGCCTATTAAATTATGGTTTGAGGTGTAAGAATTACAAAGTAAAAGAAGTCGTCTGCGTTCGGCTGTATTCACCACTTTTAGGGACGTTTGTAGGTTAAGATCTACCAGATGAAGGTAAAAACAATTAAAAAATCAATGAATGTCACTGGTTAGTTACAAACAACGTTTACCTGGTCATTTAACTAGGAACTTCCCAAAACTAGTGAATAAAACAAAGTACTTTTACTTTGTAGCCAGGGGTAGCTACTGCCATATCAGGGTCTATTGAGATCTAAATAAAAATTGACTAAATATTATGAAATGTAACAACACTTTAGAGCGTATTTACTTTGAACTAAGATGTGAGGCCTTTGTGGTTACTGTCTTCGTGGGTTCATTCATGTTTTCTCTTTAATTTCCTTAATTCACATGTACATAGCCTTTTATGTTCGGGAATAAGGGGTGGATTTATTTCGTCCACAAAAAGATAGACGAAGTTAACTGGAGTAAATATGTTGACAAACGCGACCATAGACAAAGGAAACGCAAAACGTATTCTACCCTAAGCGATTCTTAAATTATTTACGGGAAACTGAAAGTGAAATGGGGAAAAAACTGAATATCACATTCTACCGCTATATTTGACCGGGATTATGACCTGTGGATATTTTAGTCTTGGATATCCATTACATATATTTAGAATCAGACTATAGCGAGCAAGTTACAATTAAGTATATCTACCTTAGAGGGTATTCATTCTAAGATTGTTTTAGAAACGTAATTAAACAATTCTGAAGATTTTGTAAGCGTTCCAAATTTCCTACTTGAGTGTTTTTATTTTAGAATTATTTTCCAATTTGCATATTTTCTAGAGGTTTACATTTCACAGAAATAATTGCATGTTGGAAAATGCTGTTTAAGAAAAAATCCAATTGTTTTCATGTTGATCTAAGACTAGGATAAAGATCTGATCAAGTTAAAGTTTATTTCACAGAAGTCTATCTATGTCTTTTTAATTATTTTCTGTTTTCTCTGACCAAACCCCTTTTAAGAACATAGTGACCAGGAAGATTCCAGCAACTCTGAGAGTAGTTCTACAGAAGAGCAATCCGACAGCGATGACGGACATAAGTCACCTAATTTGGCCCAGAATCGACAGGTTTGAACCTGGCTCATATATTATAAAACATCTTATCCTATTTTTTGTGAATTTGAATCAATTGATTCAATTCCAATGAATGTTTAAGTAAAATTGCCTCTCCAATTTGACTGTTTGCCTTCACATACAGCATAGCACATAATTTCCTGAAATGCTTCATATACAAGCTCCCAGGCAACAAGAAGCCTTTTTTGATCTCCAAATAAAAGAAAAAGCACTACAACATCAAGAAATCATTCCCCATATCTGAGCTCCATATTTTAAATAATCAAATTCCGTCTGATATGAGAACGGTAGCCCGTATCCATATAAGACGAGGTGTCTGATGAAAGCTGGAAAGTCAAGATTGTTAGCTGTGTTTTTCAATCTTTGGTGTGACCTGCTGCCAGAAATGGGTCCTTCAACAAGCCTATGACCTAAAGTAAATCTACCAATGAATGTCTCAGAAGAAAGATTTGTGTTTTGGATTGGCCAAGTCAAAGTCCTGACCTCAATCCAATCATGATGCTTTGTCAGGACCTGAATCAGGCAGTACATGCCAGACACCGCTCAAACCATATTCCATAGGTCTTCCTATTAGATGTAGAGCTGGAACCATATTCCAGCCATTCTACCTATTAGATGTATCCCAGAGCTAGCACACCTGAATCAACTGTTAAACTAATTAACAAGCTCTTGCCTGTTGAATCAGGTGAGCTATTTCAGGGCAATATCTAAATTGTGAGAAGGCTGGGGGGTCCCCAGGAGAGGGTTTAATTGGTTTAGTTCTATAAGGAGGAGTGGGCAAAAGCTCATTTAAAGACTTTTAAGAGACTGATTATTGGCTATAAGAGACTCAAAGCCATCACTGTTAATGGAGGTCCCACTAGCTATTGAATGAAGGTGTTCACATATTTGAAATATTTATTTAACATATTTTGTTAAATAAACCTTGAAAATATAAAATATGTTTTTGTTTATGTCCTTAATTTGGAAAGTCTTTATTTCTGAATTTGGGTTTTGATAAGTATTTTATGAGGTTATTCTAATATTTTATAAAAGAATAATGTCCATCCCTATAAGGTTTCATACTTTCAACCAGCACTGTATACATATTATAATCCATACTGACAGTCAAATCAGTTTGGATCTAATTCTAATTTAATTGATTATATTGATTGATCAGGGTCTTGGAGAGCCTTGCAAGTACTACAACAAAGGTCACTGCCGGGATGGGAAAAGTTGCCACTACCTCCATGTCTGCCAGTACGCCCTTAAAGGCAGATGTCGCTATGGCGCAAAGTGTCACCTGAAGCACCCCTGCTCTTCCTCTGATAGTGATGAAAGTTCTGGGAGCAGAGAAAGGAGAAGGTCCCCAGGGAGAGGTGGAGGTGAGGCGAAAGAAAGGAGATATTCATCTAGAGTTGGGGCATATTCTGGGCTTGAATGGGTTCAGGTATCGGTGTTGACAAGCTTATTTATAGATGATATTGACCAAGACTGAAAATAGATGTTGGGGTTGATGACCAATTACAGCAATGCAGTGCAGTCCATAAGTACATTGTTCACGGTTTATGGATGTGAATACCTTTAAACTAAAGCTAAAAGTCTGCAATTTCTTAGTGGTTGTTTTTTTATGTGATCAACAAATGGATAATGTCTCAGAAAAAAAGCTTCATTTACATAACTGTCTACTTAATGGAAGCACTGTTTGCTTGGATTACAGGAGTAAGTATTTTTGGATAAGTCTCTTTATCAATCACACCTGGAGTTTGCAAATAACATCAAGCTCATTCAAATTGTGAGGGGACCTCCTGTACATTGCCAGCTCTCTTTAGGTCAGCAAACAGATTTCCTATAGGACTGAGATGTAGAATCTGACTGGGCAATTCCCGGACAATGGTCTTCCTTTTTACAAGCAAATGGTTCTTATGAAAGTGTTCTTCTGGGTTCTGGCAGAGTGCAGCAGTGCTTTGTTATATTTGGAGATATTCATTGTCTCCTCTATCCTGACAATAGCCTCTGTCCCCACTGAACAAAAACAGCCCTATACATTGATGCTGTTACCAGCATGATTGTAGGTTCTGAATACCTTGGCCAATGAGCCATGTGGGCTTGAAACAAAACATTTTGGAGTTAAGAACAAATAGTTCCATGTACTGCTTTTGCATAGGAATTGTGGGTTTGTTGCAGTATGAATATACATATAATATTAATTATTTATTTATTAATTATAAATTACAGTCCATAAGTATTTGGACAGTGACACAAGTTTTGTCAGTTTAGCTCTGTACTCCAGAACATTTTAAATATTGTACATTACACACACTTATTAAACGCAAAAATAAGGTCTCTTAATTTTTGCCTAAATATACAGAAAAGCTACATTTTCAATAGAGTTTTATAGACTTAAAGATTTACTGTATGTATACTATTAATTTCTGGTTCAGTATAAACTAATAATATCCATTTTGTGCCCCCCTTTCAGGAACTCAGATCGATATTAGTGGTCCCTACAAATGGCAGTTTAATAATGGACATGATTGGATGGACATTGCCAATGATCACATTTTGGAAGCCCAATATTCCCAACCCAACACCAAGGCTATAAAAATCTACAACACCCCCTATGGGTAGGGGGAATTATGTATACCTAAGGTTATAGTCAGTTTACTCCAGTTTTGTTCACTGAGCATATGTATTGAGAGTTGATGTCCTGCTCTCTCTCTTTTCTCTCTATAGGAATGTTTGTATTGACTTCAAGTCATTGAGAGTCCTTGGTAACAGGAATCTGAGAGTGAGGCGTTTGGAAGGTAAACAGACAGAATGGATCTGGTACTACCATGCTAGCAGAGGATGGAACATGTATGGACAAAAGGTACTATATAACTGGCTACAACATCATTTGAACCTTCCTCTTCAGTAGCTCAACCTGTATGTAAAATTATTTTTTTGTATTGGTGACAAAAATTGTATCGGAATAAAGTGTTAGGAGGTCTAAGCTGATGTTTTTTAAATTCTACATCCCGACCCACTTGTGTGTCGCAGAAGATTAATGCCGGGTCACCGAAAGGCCCGGCTCCACGGGGCGGCATAGCCTGGCATCACCCAGGTACACCAAATTCAGGCTACCCCGGTTATATGTTCATATGAACCTTTCTCTAGTGGCCAACCATTTATAGACTGACACATCAGTTCCAAAAGTTAGATTTTCCACTCTGATAAAGACAAAGCACTGATATACAGGCATACTGAGCCCCTGACGTTTTGAAAGTGTAGATATAGTGTCAATATTTTCATTAATATTTGATGAGGAACTACATTATAAAATACGATACTGTATAATCCATTGTGTCCTCCGACTTCGTGATATACAAAATTGAGGGTAAAAAAAGATCACATGCATTTTCTGGTGGTTGTGTTTTTCTTCAAGGATTCCAGGGGAAACCCAGGGCCCATCCAGAGTTCAGAGATTGAGAGAAAATTCCAAAGCAACCCCAATGGTTCACTCACGTTCAACATCGGCCAAAACACTTTTGAGATCAAATTCAGCCGTAAGTCAGACTGAGAGAAATGTAACACCGAAACAGATGTTCACAGTGCATTTTGCATAATAGTTTCTTTGTAAAAAATATTATTTTTGTCAGTAATGAGACAGGTGAGCAACAAGAGTAAGAGGAGAGTTGTCCGTCGTCCAAGGTACCAACCACCCCAAAGCGGACAACTGTAAGAAACACAATCGTGCATTTCTCCTTTAAAAGATGGCGAATGTGCAATTGATAAACCATCTCTATATTAATGGGCTGATCTAAATGTTCTCTTTTAACAGAACTAATCAAGTTACCTCAGCTTTCCAGGGCATGTCTATGTCCTCAGCCCAGCAGAGTGGATCTCCAGAGTGGCAATATGCTGGGCATAATGGGAGATGGCACACCTTCAAACATGGTTCAAGCTCAGTGTCCAGTGCTGAAATCGAGTACCAGTACCAACAGAACTCCAGTGGAACCCTGCTCTTTACTGTCCAAGGACAGGCCTACCAACTGGACTTCTCAGGTAGAATGCCTGAAAGGATGTGTAGCCAACAATGTATGTTGCAGACAATGTATGTTGAGTGTGTATGTTTAAAGTATTCTCTATTTGTCTCCGTCTTTTGCAGCAATGAAACAAACCAACCTTACAACAGGGATGACACGTAAAATCAGGCGTTCCTAGACAGAGGAATCAGCATGGCACTCCAAAATAACCACTGTTTTTATTAAGATGACATATCATCTCGAGATTTTAGGGGAAATTGACATTTCTGGTTGTCTATTTTCAACTTGCAAGAACCTGCCGTGAGCTTACCTACAGTGAGAATACATAATTGTAGCTGAATAGGCCACAATAAATGTACTTGACAAGGAAAATTAATCATACTGAAGGCACAATGTATGTACAAAGATGCTCACGAGAAGAAACTGCTGTGTGTACACTAAAAGACGTTTACTTTTATGACATGTTTGAATGCTGAAGCAGACCAACATACTCAGTTGGGAAATCTAGTTTGTGTGCATGATGTTGAAATGTAGGTAGTGTAACAGGCCGCAATCCAGGGAACGGACACAGTGTCACTGTTCTGGGCCCTAGAGGGAATTTATTAACAAAAATTGGCAGAAATCAAAAACAGAAATTAACCAAAAACCGCTTGCGGGAATCAGAATCCTGCACTTTACCACTGCCGAAGCTGCTTTCTTAGAGGCCATTTTAGCTCCCCCTAAAGAGACCTGATTTGGGCAGTGTGTCTTGTCAAGGGGTGGAAGCCGAGCTGCGTTTACTTACAGCAATATATGCCAACATATAGTAATGAGTATTTTAGTTTGAGTTATTCGGAGAATGCTGAAAATTACCTCAAGCAGGGTATAACATATATGTACTGTTCTGTGCTAGTTACAATCCGTCTAGTTTTTTGTTTTTTACAACTTCCAACTGTTTACAGGTTGTCAGTAACATGGAGTGACACCCACTGCCTTAAAGTGAGACTGAAAAATGTAAAAAATTGTCCTACAGTGCATACCACAATAATGTAAGACACTTAGTGAACTCTATTTGTTCAATAGCCACAATTATTGAATAAAATATGAGCATTTTAAGTCTTCATTCCTGTGTTTAATGAGCTGAAATAAAATTACCCAGACATCTTCCATGTGCACAAAAAGCTTATTTCACAATATTATGTACAAACGTGTTCTCATACCTGGTAGTGAGCATTTCACCTTAGCAAAGATAATCTATCCATCTGACAAGTGTCATATCAAGAAGCTGATTAAAAGGGATGATCTTTTCACAGATGAACCCTGTGGTGGGGACAATAAAAGGGCCCTCTACAGTAAAATATGCAGCTGAACATGTCCAAGTTCTTCCAGGCTAATGCATTTTCACCAGACATTTCACAAACTGAGCATCTTTGATCTGAAACAAATTGCACAACTGTGAGTTACAGCTCCCACAAATATCCAGAAATTCTGCACAGCTACTGACAACAGTTACAACATTCCACAGCCCACAATCCACAGCCTCTCTCTCTGCAAGTTCTCTGATTGTGTCAAAGGAGTTGATACTCCTTTGACGCAATCAGAGAAATTTGCAGAGAGATATGCATTTTGGATTTCCATAGCGTTTCCATTTGAATTGGCATGTGCAACCAAACAGACTGAGAAGGTTTTGGGCTGAAATCAAGGTGATCAAAAGCCCCTTATTAGATTATATTATGCAGCTGATTTTGAAAAAGAATGTTAGGTAGCATATATATAAAATATTTGGCTACACAATTTCTTCATTCACCTCTATCACCCTCGATAATTAGACAACGTAAAATGTAGTGCATTGGAAGTAAATCGGACATAATGGTTTATAGATTCAGAGTTTTTGTTTGCGATTTGGGAGTTTTAGGTAAGAGAAGCCACCTTAATACTTAGAAAATATATCTTTCATTTGCTACCACCTAGTGGAAGCTAGCCAAATTAGAGCAACAGTAGTTTACATTGACAACTCTAACCTCATAGCGAATTAGCCTATAGCCAGTTTTAATTTAATCGACCATCGTACAAAAGCTGTAGAAACAGTATTCGTATTATTGCTACATCCATAGGGCATAATACATTTATTTCAATTGACTTACATTCTTATATGATCTGCGAACAAATTTTAGTTTAGTGTGAAAGACTAATTATTTTACTTTTTCACAGTTTGATCGTTTGTTTCTATCAACTTATGCGTTTCCTTATATTGTCATTTTTTTTTCCAACTTTTCTGTTGAACCCCGATCGTGCGGGTTCAAGAATTGAAAGTGAAAGACAAAATACAGTCAGGATTCCGAGACGAATGACACTGCACTGTATACTCTCAACTTAAAGTAAGATTTTAATACACATATACTATAACTCTTGCTATATACGTATTATACAATAACGATATATTTGTATTCCAAACTTGGCATATTCTAAGCACATTTGGAATGTTGTTTTTTTCTGTAGTTTATGCAGCAAGCATAGGGTTTCTTTTAATTGACCACACGAACTAAAATTTATTTTGAATAACGACACGATTAATCACTCATATTTAATATATTTAACATCTTATAATTACAGTGTCGTTAATACGTGGGTTTGGCAATATTTATCGGGTAAGTTGGAATTACAGGTCATAACATCAGCTGTTTTATTTGCACCTTACGTTGTTTGCATTCGCATTCTATACAACACAAACGAACCGTTAAAAGCTGCCATAAATTAAGGCAATCATATATTCCATTACCAATGTGCATTTTATGACTGAAGGAATATGTTGAGGAGGAGGAAGATGACTTCTCTGGGCAGAGCACAACTATCCAGCAGTCTCTCCCAGGTAAATCAGTAAGTCAAAGCTCAATAGCTACAGAAAAAGGAATTTAGAGCAGAAGGGAGTATCTACTTGATCCAACTGCACAATTATTGTACAAAATTATTAATCCAAATGTTGACAGTCAGGGGAAGCCATTTTGAATGGCAGCTATATGAAGGGCAGCGATGGCTGCGGATTGACAATGACCATGTGATTGAGACCCACTACTGCCAGCCTGAAGCCAAAGGAATGACCATCAACACATCACTCATGGGGTCAGTGGAAAGGTTTAGGGCAGCTTCTGTATACGAACTCTGTGTTATTTGCATTTTATTCTGTTTAGAGGGAGTGGATCCAACTATTTATTAATTTAATGTTTTAGTTCAGGCTTATACGTTTTAGACAAAAACAGAAGGATTGTTTGTTTATCGTACTACTCTCTGTTCAGGCAGGTGTACATAGATTTTGATCAGATTAAGGCAAACTATTCTGGCATAGCTGTGCGAAGACTGACGTTCCTATCTCAGGGCCAGAGTGAGGACATTGGGTGGTATTTCAAAGACAACCGAGTTTGGTGCGAATATGGTTCTCTGGTGAGTAAGTCTGAGTAAGTGAGTAAAGTTGCCAGCCGGTCGTATAATACAAAATACTAAATGGGACCGAACACAAATTCAATTGAAATAAGTGTTCTTTCCATCCTCTGTTGAACCCAGGGTCAAGGGAAGGTCACGGCCTCAGTCAGCAGTGGCGACGTGGAACAGCAGTACATCCTCAGACCTCTGGGAGACTTTCAGTTCACCGTCGGAAGGACCAGCTACTCGTTAGACTTTACAGGCAAACTAAACACAGGGACCTTTTTATCACAATTAGCAAACAGTTTTAAAATGAGTAGTGTAAGAAATCAAAGTGATTCTTAATGGAGAAAAGTTTGAATTTGTCCCTATTTCCACTAGACAACATTTCTTGGTAAAATATAAGGCTTCTTCCGTTTTCCTCATCATAAGTCCTGTCTTCTGCAGCTATGACCCAGACCAATTTAACCACTCAAGTGCAGATAAATGTCAGGCGGCGGCCGAAGTTCAACTCCATCATCTCAGGGAATATAAGGTAAGAAGCTTCATCCACAGCCTATAACATAACATGCCATCGAAGTCCAGAGGTATCTGATGGGAATAGGTGTGGTGTGGAAGCACCACCAGCTAACGTTCAAAAGTGTCCATGTGAATGTCTTAGCAGACCATAAGGTGAATTGGTCTTATAGGGTTCATTATGCCCAGGCAAGTTCTTAACCTTCGTATCCTTTTGTGATGCATGTCAGTCAATATATACCAAACTTTCTGTAGATTAAAATATTGAGGAAGCATGATAACAATATTAACATTGCCTATACATCTTCACTCAATATATTTCTTTGAGGCGATTCATACATTTTTTAATAAGAACATGTTAATATGCCCCAACATTTTTAAAGATGTTTAACTAGTGAAGGCGAATTTTAGCTAAATAGAGTTAATGTTGACTGATGCTGACTTTCTGTATACTTTTATTTGATTTATTAAGTGGAGAAGACTTTGAGAATGGGTTGTCATTTTAATTTCATCTCATCACTGTTCCTAGATAATATAATTTTAAACCGAGAAAATATTGAATAACAATAATTTATTTTTACAATGCAGGCAGCATAATGTTCAGGTGTAAATTCAGTATTTGGGGTCAATATCTTTGCAGCGCATCCCTTTCATCCACCACTGTAACCGCCCCACCACCCCCTTCTGCTGGCTGTAAATGGGAGTTCATGGGCGAGGAGGGAGTGTGGACTGAGTACCAGAGTCCAGTGAGTGGGACATTCTCTCCATTCCCAGCAACCTTGCAAAATAGCACACTACATAATAGATCGTGTGTTGTCGAGTGGCGCATTGGGATGTATTCAAGTGCTGTTGCATCACTGTCACCAAGGCTCCTATGTCGGTCACATCATTACGTGGGTCAGTAGGTCAGTGACAGCTTGCCCAGTTGGGCTTCTGTACATTTAACTGGGCTTGTCAAATGGAGTGTGTACTCCCATGGCCTGATTCAGTTCATGTCCTGGCTGACAAAGCAGCATGAAAAGAAACAGAAGGGTTTGGGGAGTTGTGATGAGATATCACATAATTGGGGTCGTTTTTAATATGAATATGTTGAACTCAGACCCCCCAGAAAGAAAGTGTACCGAGACAGTTATTGTATAGCAGCATCATCATGTGGGTTATTTCCAGAGATGCTCACTGGACAGTGCTGCGATTGAGAGATGCTACCAGTTGAACCCAGGGGGCCAGTTACGCTTCAAAGCTGGCAGACATTCCTATACCCTCGACCTCTCCGGTGAGACTGAATTTAGTTCTGTTGTACTACAAAATGTGAATTGTCTAGGAAGAACTCCTGCCCAACACACTACTTTTTCTGTGTCACTTCTAGGAATGTGTCAGACCAATGATCGATTTGGGACAAAAAGATCTGTAAGGAGGACTCTGTTATCAGGGACTCAACAAATTAGCAGGTATGAACAGAATAGTTTGTCTGCTTTGTTGTGTCATGAATCTAACCTCTGGATCTGGTCTGGTCATCATATAGTCAGAATAATCTCCTTGGTCTATAATGACACAACCATTAATAAGTTCTGCCCACTGCTAAAACAAAAATTGCTTTAAAACAAATGTCCCTTGATCACAGTGTAGGCTCACAGTATCGTTGGCAGTTTCAAGACATGGACGGACAATGGAAGGACTTTGTCAAAGTAATGTGAAATATATTACCAATCTCCCTCACACACTGTAAGCACACTGTAAGGAAACAAGTAGCAAATTTGTTTTATCCAAAACAAGCAAAAAAAATACTATACAGTGGGTTTGTTTTTCTATATTTCCAAATGCATTTTAATAAACAGTCTGTGTCTGTGACAATTATGTAGGGAAGAGGCTACTGCAGTGTATCAAGCCAGGACATTGAAGCTCAGCACCAGCAGAACCCAAATGGAACTATGAACTTTACCACCAAGAGGTTCAATTATCAACTGGACTTCTCAGGTAAATACGTAACCACACAAGTGCCTAAGGGTAAATAATGGAGTTTTGAGATTCAGTAGTGGTAAAATTACTGTGATTAATTCAAACTCACACCAATGGCTGAGAACTTAATGCTCACTGATTTCTGTTTGGATTTTTTTGTTTTTTGCAGCAATGACCCAAAGAAACCTGTTAACTCAGACCACACGATCTGTTAGACGCCAAAATCAGTGACCGCCACAACATAAGTCTTGTCTCTCAGGGTTGGCGCTCCTTCGTCTGACTTCTGGGAATGGCCCACTTGGCCAAGAACTACATTATGATTATACCTCAATATGCTGATTTGGACTTGTTTTTGTCCTTCCAAGCCTTCTAGACCAGAAAAGGTACACTATAGACTATAGAGATACAGTCTGGTATTTTGTTGACATGGGTATTGGGTGATCCGTCTGCCTTTCTTATGTTACCCCTTTCACAGTATGTGATGTAGGTTAAGATGCCTTTGCACTCACTGACAGGTGAAGTGTATGCTCTATATAAATCTAGGAATAGAAGCCCTCCTGTTGCACTTCCTCTGTCCTAATTGTAATTGCAAGTGAAAAGTGGTAAATATAAAATTGTTATTTAGTCGTTTCTAATTGTCAACAATGTCATGTAATTTGAGCTTAATGTACTGACCAGGACCCAGATTCAATCTGAAAGTGTTGTGTTCTCTCCCTCCGAAAATCGTAGTATTGCTACCTCATATTACACGTAAAAGGCAGATAAGATTGATATTTAACACAATTCCCCAAATATTTTGCTTAAGTTTCATCAACCATAATGAACATAAGCTTGTTAATAGGCTACAACAATTCATACCTGGAGTTACAAGGCCTCGCTGCTAGCTGCTGTAGCACCTGGATCACTGTCTTCCTTGCCTTCACTGGAAGCTGCAGTTGTTGTACTGTAACATCAGGTCTATCAATCTTGTCATGCTGCTGCAACAACTTTAGTAAAGACGTTTGTTGTTGTTTTTGTAACGTATTGCTTTTCTTCTTGTGAGTGGCAGACTTATCGAGTTCCCTTTTTATACTTTTTTACTTTAAAATACCGTCCACGGCTCAGACCTTTAGCAGACGTCACGTTACACCACAACAGTAAAAGGTGGTTCGATCATATAAATATTATGTAATCATAAAACAAATATAGATGTTTATCACTTCAACAAAGGTATTCTATCACCTAAATGGTATTTAGCAAATAAACAGAATTTTATTCTGCTTGCGATAATTTTTACAACCAAGAGAAACTACTTGTGGGCGCCTCTGATTGGCTGCCATGCACGTATTAATGCTATGCCTCTATATATTAACCTATATTATTGAATAGCTTTTCATTGTCGCTGTTCCGCTAACATTTTCTTTCAGGAATGGAAACAGCAGAAATATCCTCCTATTTAGTTGATTAAAGGACGACACCTTTTGAGCATGTACTGCCATGGCAATGTTGGTGTTTTAAAATACATTTTCACTGTCGTTATTTTTTCCAATAAAATGTTGCCATCTAATTCCAAGACTCAAATTTCATCTCAAACCTAAGTAAACACACAGAGAATATTAGATTGTGACAGTTTTATATATGTACAATTTCATTGAATCACCTCAGACAACACCACCTAACACACAATATAAAGTTCATAGAGGCAACACTACATATGTATGACAGCAGTAGTATACAAAGAATCAGATCTCTGGTAGAAGAATAGGCTTTTAAATTTCTTTTGTTCTCATGTTGAGACGCACAAGTCACAATGTGGGAAATGTAATGCAGTTCTTGCCCTCAGACTGTCATCGTCATAATTACAATCACAGGTGTGGCTACCTTTCGTAAGACTGGTGAAGGAAATTCCTTTTCCCAAGGACAGATCATCCGTCACTGGTCTTCAACAAAACAATACTTTCTTTATTTGATGACACTGTCAGTGACTACTCACCTAGTATGCAGAATGTTTTACCACCCAGTAGTGCATGGTCATGTGTTCTGTTAACTAAACGTACATCCCTGTCTGCAAACAGCATTCGGTGAGGATTTTATCTCCATCATTTTACAGGTGGACAGGTCAAAAGAATCTTTCTGATCTTCACTGTAGAGCTTTCATTTATCCCGGGACTTCAGATCATTGCAGATAAAACGAAGGAGACAGGAAAACCAGAGGAGGAAAGGCTACATTTGACTATTGAGATGCAGACCCAGACTTGATTATTGCACACACCTCTCTTAAGGCCTCTCAATCATTGTCACAAGAGCACAAAAATGTGAGGTCCCCTTTAAGAGCACTGCAATATTAAACAGCCATACATTAATAGTTTAACAATCCCGTACAGGTCCCCTTTAGCAAAAAAGTGCTCAACTCGTGATAATATTCTGTATATAAAAAGAACTGATATTTCATTTGATATGTCAAACAAATAGGAACACATTAAATGCATCTTCTGCTCGTATGGAATAAAATGATACATTGGTCATACACACACACACACACTTTTGTGTGTGTGTTCATTACTAGATTCACTCATTGTCAACAGAATCACTGATTTAGCAATGCAGTCAGTGAGTAGAATGACTTGTTCATGGTCTCCTATCTTGGTCATATCAGTAGCATATCAAAGGGGAAATACAAGATGGAGACATGCAATGCAAAAGTTAGCAAGCAAGAAAATAATTGAACCGTAGATTGAGAGCACTGCGCAGACATCTTACTGGAATATACAAACATTTGTTTATACTCCTTCACATAAATTGTCTCTTACAGCAAAACAGTCAGCTCCAATCCAAAAAATACAATAAAAATAAATTCCCTTTTAAACTGGTTGAAGAATTTCTGCTCTAAAAAAATTTCTTAGGTGAGGTCATATTTAAAGACAGCAGAAGGTTAAGAAAGGAAGACAGACAGATGCCCAGATGCTAGAATTATCTTTAAAATGTGGCATGACTGTTTACATAATTTTAAGACCAGACAATCTCTACGAGAGCAATCGTTCAAATTGATTCGTTCAACCACTCAAATTTGATAGCCTATTTATCCTGTATTTAATCTCATTTTAGGCTGACAACAGAATAGACACGGCTGTGAATGTGGAGGCATAGCACTGTGGCTCGGGGATAATTAGGCCTTTCCAGCCGTGTGGTTCAGTCTTCAATGCTAACACTCCATTCTGGATTGTCGTCCTCAGAGAGGCAAAAGGAGCCCACTACGAGGACTGCTAGTGCGTACAGCTGTCTCACCCTTACATTTGTTTCTCAACCCCGCCGTAGGTGACCAGCCAAAGGACGCACATTGTTGTTCTAGCCCACTATTAGACTGTACATACCAAGTGTTCAATCTCAGCAACCACACTGACATAATATTGCAATCCACCTAGACGGGCTGCATGACATACAGGTATGTCTCTGCTGGGCTGGAACAAACAGAAATGCACTGACAATGACTGGTCTCTATGCCACCATTCACCCCATTAGGTTGAATAGGAATTATGGAGAAGGTAATCCATTGTAAGAAAACCATTCACCCAATAGTCTTCTGGGCTGCCACCAGTGTTACTGACAGCGGTATACAACATGAGGTTCCTCCTCACTCAGATAGGTGTGGAACCCTGGGACAGATGGTGCAGCCAGCGGCTCTCCAGCGTCCAGGCCGACAGGAGCTAGGAAGAGCCGCTCTGCAACCCAAGTCGCGTCGGATTAAAATACAAGTAGCAATGTCATTAAGCGGAATCATCATTTCGCAGTCTGTCTAAAAGGTTTCTCCGGATGAAAACAAGCTCCCCCTCTCTAGTCTGCCATCTTTAAGAGTGTGGCGATGGTGGGGAAGGTTTTAGTTCAGCCAAACAGGTCTTTCAGGTCATTGTTGACAGACGTGCTATGCTTGAGCCCGGCACCCGCATTCATCCCAGGAGCGGCTGTGGGCTGAGAGAAGTTTTGCGGGCTGAAGAAAGGGTTGGCCTGCATCCCAAACCCACTGGGAACCCCTCCCATACTTAGTGGGGTGCCCTGTATAGGACCTGTCTGAGTGGGCTGGGCCGATCCAAACTGATTGAGCCAAGGGGTAGGGGTGACTGTGGTCCCAGGGGTGGGCCTGGGAGGGGCCATTTGGTTGAGGCTGACTTTGGGTTTGTTGGACGTAAACAGCGAATCCAAGGCAGACAGGTCGGGGGCGTTTGTGCTCCCTTGGTTCTGGGTCAAGGCGCCAAAGTTAGGTGTGCTGGTAGCGGTAGCCATTCCACCGTAGAGACCAGAGCTGGCAGGCCGCATGCCCATTCCAATCCCCCCAGTCTGGAAGCCCATAGCTGGCTTGTAACCGTTGCTGACCTGGGCCATGGAGCCCATGGGAGCCGTAGACAGGTAGGCTGAGATGGTGCTGCCTTGGACAGGGCCTGGTCTGGGGGGAGAAGTGAGGGACAGGCTGCCCAGGGATGTCATGTTGTTTAACAGGCTGCTGGTCAGGTCCTTGGCCTGCCAAACACATCAGGTGGAATCAACAGGTCAGCTCAATGTCAAACAGGTGAACACTGAAGTGGATCAGGCAGCAAATGAACAGCAGTAAAGTCATGTTTTTATATAATAGGAGTTCAGGAGTTAATGTCAACCAAGCAACACAAGTCTGTGTGTGTGTGTGTGTGTGTGTGTGTGTGTGTGTGTGTGTGTGTGTGTGTGTGTGTGTGTGTGTGTGTGTGTGTGTGTGTGTGTCTGTCTGTCTGTCTTCTACCTGGGTTGCAGGGGTAGCTGGTTTGATACTCTTCGGTGCTAATGCCGGCTGGTTCCTTAGTTTGGCTGCCTGCTCCTGCTCCTTGGCGAGCCGCTGCTTCTCCTCCAGAGTCAGAGACATCTACAAAGAGGAGGAGCAAGGAGAAAGTCAGAAAAGCCAGAGATCAGATAAAAAGGAAACAGCTGAGAACCCCTCGAAAATATAGCTAGTAACATCTTTACAAAACAAGATGGGTTTGGAAACAGACACAAAGAGAGACTGTTAATTGCAACTGCTAATTTGACTTCCAATGGAATATCTTTGTGCCAGTCTGGCCAACTGAATGAGAGGAGTACATACTCTGTTTAGTTGAGGAGCTGGTGCTGAGGTTCCATTCTCTTTCCCACTAACACTGGCACTCCCAGAACTACCTCCAAAAATATCATCAATCTGGAAAAAGATGACGGTTTCAACAAGCTAACAGGTGCTGAGTTGCATTGTTTCCATATATTTGGCATTTCAAGTAACTGGCCAGTGTTCACAGATGTCTATGAAATATGACCTTGAATTGAGCTCTGAATTGGTCTGCCTTTGGACAACTCTGTTTTACGTAATAGCCATACTATTATTATTAAAATTATATTTATACACAAAAAAACTCACAATATGATCTTTAAAAGCAGTTTAAGTAACTGAACTGTTCCTTTTCGTCAGTCGGTCATGAAAAACATGAAAATGATTGCCAAATCCGAGCAATGGCAAGCAAATGACCTCTCACCTGGTTGCCAGGGCTAGGGGTGTGCTTTGTCTCTTCTGATTGGTTGGACTGACTGGTATTAATATTCATGCTCCTGAGGAGAGGCAATAGTACATATTTAATTAAATTAGCAAACATCAAACTTCATCTTTAAACAACTTCTTGAATATTCAAAACAAAATATCTCCTGAATCATTAACTAATAAAATGTCTGAAGCTAGTAAATACTCAAATAGCCTAAACCATATTATAGAAGGAAGAAAAGAGAGGAGAACTAATACCTCTGTTGTTCCTGCATGCTGTGCAGCTGTTCCAGTTTGGTCTTGTGTTCCGCCTCCATACGATTTAGCATGTCTTTGATTACAGCCATGAAGGAGTTAAACTGAAACACAGGATGGGAATATAAATTGTGTGAATACAACCAGTGTTACAATCCCAATGGGGACCAAAACTCCTTTCAAGGAAAATATTAGGTATAATGTGAAGGTTTCCATTGAGGTTTGGGCTGAAATTAGGTTTAGGGTTAAGGTGGGGTTTTGGGGGTTAGGTTTAGGGAAAACAGGGTTTTGAATTAGATTAATGGTAGGGATCTTCAAAACAATAAATGTGTGGGTCTACCTGGTTGAGGTTGAGGTTGTTGTCTATACTGAGGGAGATGAGGTGAGGCAGGCTCTTGGCTGCTAGGTGCTCTTTGGGGATGCCCAGTTTCTTATGGGAGAAGGTACATTTATAAATCCCTATTGGAGAGAAGGAAACAATTGTTCAACAACAGATCAGAGCGTTAGTTAAGCGTTAGCTGTATTTTGGTTTTTGAGATTTCATACCAGGCAAGCTGTTGACTCATTTCCTTATAGAAGAGTGATAAATAAGCTACAACTTCCAAAACAAGTCTTATTTTTAATCAGCTCTTCCTGAGGCTATCACTGAGCTTCCCAGACATTCTAGATCTTCTGTTACCTAGAACCCCCATGAGTACAGCCGGTTCTCTTGAGGGGATCTGTTGCAGGAAGGGCAGGATCTCATCAATGACATACCACTTGTCCAGGTACTCCAGAATCTTTCCCAGGCATACCAGGGAATTTACCCGCACCTATTAAACACCAAGAACGCCAGTCACTGGTCAGTCAGTCAAAAACAACTCTGCTCCTGTCCAACAAACAGAACCGGAGCTACAGACAAATAAAATGAGTGAAAGAGATTGATTCACAGAAAGACACAGAAATACAGAGAAAAGGTGAGAAGACGGCAAGAGAGACTGACTGCAAGTGAGGACGTCTGTAGGCAGGCGGACTTGACGCGGGGGATGAGCGCATTCTTCATGGAGGGGTACTCAATCAGGTTGGCGAACGTGGGGATGATGTTCAGACACAGCTCCTGTGATGGGGGGACAGCAGTGTTGATGATGCAGTGATTTTCAGAGGATGACACAAAGTCCAGATCTCCAGACACACACACTTCAGTTAACAACAGGCCTAATGATCTTGTTCAACTGTGTAGTAGCATGTCAATGGTGAGAATATTCCACTAAGCACTGGGCCCGGTTTAGATTTTTCAGAAATCCACAAATATTTCCATGGTTAAGATTTAGGGTCTTGTAGTTTGTTCATGTGGTTAAAGGGTTACCTTTGCCAGCCCACAGACTCATATTTTTACAATGCAAAGTACCTGGTCAAGTAGTGGGCGATAAACAGCTTTGCTTCAGGAACAGATAGGAAATAAAACATTTCTGGATGTTTCAGGAAATGTTCAGGATGAACTAGTTAGATGTAGAAACCTTGCTCTTTATTGATTCATTTCCTTTTTCACTGCCTCTGCAGATATGGTAAGAGAGTCTATTATGGGAATACAATTACCTTAAATTGGTTGATCCCACTATACTTAGCATGTGTCAAGTTAGATATTTATTGTTCTGTTACAGTCTTACAATACATTACTGAACCATTCAATGTGTATACTGTCAATTGCTGCTTTTTCCTTTTTTAGTTTTAGGATACTGAATTTTTTGGTATAATGCTGTGCCTCATCTCCGTGACATTCACACTGATGAGGAAAAGAGAACAAAAGTGCAAATCTAAGCTGCTTCAAGTGAGCCTCAGTTTGCCGACTTGACACTTTCGCTTATAAGCGTGTCTACTTGATCACTGAGGGTGGTGACCACGCCCGTCTAGTTTAGCCAGACATGTCTGAGAAATGGCTGCGTGTCAATATCCGGAAAAAGAGATCTCTAGTACCTGTATCTGGATGGAGGGAGCCTCCAGGGCTCTGTAGACCATAGGCAGCACACTGTTCTTAATGTCGTCTGCCGGGGTCTTGGTTAGCAGCAGGTCCATCTTTTGCAGGAAGATCAGCAGGATCTGGGAGGCACATAGGGTTATAAACATGGTTCAAACAGGGTTAATGACCGGAGACTGGAAGACAAACTCTACAAACTACCAGTGAAATGAAACTAAAAATAACGTGAGCTATTTTAAGCATTGGGGTAACAAACACCCATTTGGTTGTTACTAGTAATGTACACACTACATGTTGCATACACTCTCTTAACACCTACGCTAAGCAAAGACCACTTACCATATTGCTGGCCTGAGTGCATGGAAAGGAGAAAAGACAAAGGAACAGGGATGACAGCCCCGTTACACACCCATCACCCAAAGCTCAGACAATCCTCGACCTGAGCGACACCATCTAACTACGCCACCGTCGCCACACCAAGTGAGCAATCATCAAACAGACATGAACGCAGGCATGCTGGGTACGGGGTATCAGACGTCATGCTGCCTACGGAGTCAAGTGGATTTGAGTAGAGCACCCGCGTGTGTTTACCTGGACCGGCTCCTGTTGCTTGAACACAGGGGTGAGGTCCGGCAGGATGAGCCTGACATACTCCTCCTTGGTGCACTCCTCCGCGATCAGCAGCACGTTGGGCAGGACGAACGGCACCATGTCTGGGTTGACGAACTCTGACGTGAGGGCAGGGAGGATACGGAACACCACCACCCTCTGACGGAGAAGAAGAGGCGGACATCATGTCTTCAGTTCCAATAGCTATTATTATGTTTTGAGCGCACATTCGTGTCAGATACCAGGTTCACTTGTTTAGCAAGAGGATGCAAATGGTGACCACGAACCTTGGGGAGCTTGGGAAGGACTTTGGGTAGGTTTTTGTAGAACTGGGACTTCTGCAAGTTGTCCCGCTGGAAAAGCGAGTCGAAGTACGCCAGCGTCACCGCCCCCACGTCGTCAAAGAAAGGGATCTGAAACACAGAGCGGGGATTATCGGAGCGAACCAGCCGCCATGTTTGATAACAGGATCAACCATCTACATGTTTTATAACATGAAACAGAACTGAACTGATTCAACCGACAGACCATTGGAAAGTTTGGCTTTATTGAAAACCCATAAAATAAAGATGTCCCTAAATATGTATTCCATTTAGGATGGTGACCGGCTCGCATCCTGACCTTGGTCATCTGGTCAGCGTCTGGACGGACGTTGGGCGTGACACTCAGAAGCATCTTGACATGCTCCCTCACCTCCTCTGGAATCTTATTCAACATGGAGGGACTCAGCCTGCTCAGCTACAGACACCAGGGAGAACAGGTTAAAAAGAGAGATCTACAAAGTTGCACATTGAATAGTTCCAAGTACATCTTTATCCCCTCTCCTTCATTGGCCCTAATCAGCAAGACATTGCCATCTCATGGAGATCTCCAGCCGGAGGCCCTGGCTGCTCAACAGAGTCACTGCTGCTGAATAACTTAGAAAGAATAGGACCTGCACTGCCAACTTCATTGGCACTGATCCAGTTATTCAGCAGCAGTGACATGTTTCCCTCATCAGGACCGGTGGAATAGTCATCCAAGTTCCAAAGTCCTATCTTTAAAATCACTTAGTGGTTTAGAAATTATAAGAGAAAATCAATTCAGAGCCAATAGCCTACTTCACACCTGAACCTAACTTTAACTGAGATTGGTGAGGATATGCAAGATTACTTTTAAACTGTGTGTTAGGGGAGCCCGGCCAATTAAACAGGGCGACAATTAGATTGGAGATGTTTTTTCTCAGTGATTCTTTCCCCTCACCTGGTCCAGCTGTCGACTGAAGCTCTTGAAGATGTCGTGCTTGTTGACCTGAAACACAGGCTTGCCCTCGTTGAAGACAGCGTGCATCAGCACACCCAGTGAGTACATGTCCGAGGCGGCGTCGCAGCTCACAGACAGGATGTACTCGGGGGCCAGGTACTCCGGGTTGGGCAGGCACAGCGGAGGCAGGTTAGGCTCCCACTCCTTACAGGAATACTTGGGCCGCGGGAGTGTTGGAGACATGGATGTGAGAATTTACATCAACACACAGGAAGGAGGAAACACTGACCTCACAGTGTTTCTTGTGCCGAGCACTACCTCCCAATCTCCCCCTCCCGCGTGTCAAGAGTCTCACCTCAGCGTCAGAAGGGTTGGTAGAGGAAATGCTGAAGTCAAAGCCCATGATCTTCCAGGATCCACTTTTATTGAGGATGACATTCTCTGGACACAGATTGCCGTGGACCATCTTCACCCCGCTGTGGAGGAAAGATAACCCCTCTGAGATCTGAGGGAGAGATGCGAGTAGTGAGAAAGACAGGATAAAACTACACAAACAAAAGGCTTAAAGCAGTTAGGCATAAAGCATCGACTCGCAGATAATATAGAAGACAAAACCTGAAACTGTGATACATTGTGTTTCCTGTCTCACCTGCAACAACCCGTACTTGATCTCCACATCATACAGCTTGTATTCCTTGATGTCTGTTGGCACAGGGCTGGGCAGGTTGTCCCAGTGGCCTAGCACGTTGGACAGACTGGCAAACACAGGCTCTGTACAGAATGCCAGGCAGTCCCTGCAGAAAGGAGGGAGAGAGAACTCCGTTTCTGTGCACACAACAGCATGTCCAAAACACGCTGAACAAAAACACACCAGAGAGAGAAATAAGATGATCGTACCCTAGGAAGGATTGAGTAATCAGAGAAGATAGAGCATGTGTGTTTGTGTTGGTGTGTGTGTGTGTGTGTGTGTGTGTGTGTGTGTGTGTGTGTGTGTGTGTGAGAGAGAGAGTCAGAGCTAAGGATGGTGTGAAACAGTAACTCTGTTAGTTCATTTCCTCTGGCCGGTGTATGTATTATTTAGTGTTAGGACTGTACAGCTGAGCACAAAGCTATTACCATTACTGGCTGCAATGCTATGACTTACCAAGTAAATATGAAAGGGAGTGAGTGAGGGAGTGACTGAACGAGAACCAGACAGGGGCCGAGAACCAGACAGGGGCCGAGAACCAGACAGGGGCCGAGAACCAGACAGGGGCCGAGAACCAGACAGGGGCCGAGAACCAGACAGGGGCCGAGAACCAGACAGGGGCCGTGAACCAGACAGGGGCCGAGAACCAGACAGGGGCCGAGAACCAGACAGGGGCCGAGAACCAGACAGGGGCCGAGAACCAGAGACCCACCTTGACTCTTCCAGTGGATGCTGGACAGTAAGTAGCCGAGGGTGGCGCAGTCGGGTTAGCTGCTGCACTCCTCTCTTCAGAGAGTCAATGATCTGGTCCTTGTCAAACTTCTGATACTTATCCACCATCTTCTTCTCAAACACAAACACAGCCACCTCCTGTAACAAGAGACAATAAAACTTCATTCATGATCTTCATCGGGAGATCCTCTGACATTTTTCAGTCAAATTCACTGAATCTGGCACTCAGCAAGATGGTAAAATAAGTCTCATTGACATTTTGAATGAACTGCGCAAGTCCTCAGACCGTGGGAGCCCAAGGACTGGGTTGGCAAACACTGTTTTTAAAGGCAAAATATTTAAATATGCGTAATATAATCAGTCCAGAACCTGTTTGGTGGACTTCTTGGTTCCATGGTAGATCCTCCAGCACATGCCGGGCCCGCCGCTGGCGATGTGGCGACCCACCTCAAATTCCCGGGTCACAGGGTTGCCCATGACGGCGCTGGTCATGTCGGCTGTCACCTTGGTGACAGTGCTCTTAAGCTTGTTCAGCATGGACTCCATGGTGACTCAGCCTGACTGTGGACACATGGAGAGAGTGGTTTAATTGTGTTTCTTTGTAAACCATACAATTCTGTGTCTAAACACTTTCACTAACGGCTGCAATCCTATAAAAAGAACTACCCCCTACAACTTCACAATACTCAGGTGGGCAATGAACGCCCGCAACCACCAGTTGTTGACTTTGTCATGATGGGCAAGTCAATATCACCAGCCATGTTGGCGGGTTGTCACACAAAACATTTGGGAAGCAAAAAATATATATATAATAAAAAAAGAAAAATAAGAAAGGCTACAAACTTGACTGCGCTTGTGTTTTTGTTACATCCCTTTCAACAAATGCAATGCATTTTTCAATGTTTGAGTGAGTATGCTCCATCTGTTTCCTACTTGTGAAGATGCTGTGAAAGTTATAAAGAATGGCAAGCGACTATTTACCAAAGTAACAGGCTGTCAAAGCACAAGGGGTTTGTCTCACCTAATTCAATAATGTTATTGACTGAACATAGATACTTCCAACAACTTTTCACTTTCCAACTTTTAGTAATTTCTTGTTATTAATTTGTAAGTTCACACATTTCTACTTAGGAGCACACAATGCACACTTCACACCGTTCTGACGTAGAACTGTTTCTGTGATCACTATTTTATTTCTCTTAGCATACATCTTTTGTTTCAGGAACATTAAAGAATGATATTTATTTGTGCACTCATGACAAAAATGCATGTGTGGCAGGTAAGATAAATGAGAGTGGATCTGATCATCTAACTGCCACAGTGGCATAAAGTACATTGACCACAGAGGACAAGTGCAGACACACAAACACAACCCTCAACAAATCCCCTAAGACACAGTGATTTTCATAGTGTCTGAACCTATTGACAAATCCAGACAAGCGCTGTCCAAGCGCCAGCACCACAACAATAGCAACAGAGTGAACACATTCAGACATAATATCCTATTAGCATATCAATCAGAGGGGCAAGGTAAAACGAAATGGCACCCTTTTTCCTAACACACTGCTTTTGCCTAGTAGGGCCCATATTCAGTGCCATTCAGGACAGGGCCTCCACGAAGCCTGTCTGTCTGAGTTGGTCTCCTGTGGGCGGCACATATTGTCATTACTCTTCTCAACACCTAGGCCTAATGCTGACGTCAGTGCCAACAACCATAATCGAGTCAGCAAGTGAACACTGCTGGATGTGGACAGAGCCAAGGACAGAGCCAAGCTGATAGGAAACCAACTGGGTCAAGCCATGACTTAATCAGACTCTTTCCTCTGTGTGTGTGTGAGTCATTTATGCCTAATCCACATTGTTGGGGAACATGCTCTGCTGATTCATACATGAATGTCACGATGATAAACTGATATATGACCCCAAAATGTTTTGCTAACGTGGTTTATGTTCCAATTCATGACACTACTTGCATAGCTGGGGCAGTGAAACGACCACAAAGCATTTTTCTGGTGAGACATTAATCACCCAGTAGTATTCCTGTATGTTATCCCATCATTTCAATAACCACTTTATATCCATTTACAGAATCCCAGTAAGAAAGAATTACTGGGTATACAACTGGTTGGGCCTTATTCAAGTTTCTAGAAAAGCGGACCCATTCCTTTCAACCGGTACAGTGTGCAATTAAGAATTAAATACAGACGACTGGTGTCTAATAAGGGCTTAAAATGAAGGTAGGCGAGATGGGAAACCTTCGTTCATAAACCAAATTAAGCATTGCTGTAATATGTCTCCGAAATATCTCTCTGAGTATAGCATAAGTTAGGCTATATTTAATTATTAATTTAAAAAACGTTATGTTTATGACTAGATCAGTACAGGCTCGATGTTGCGGTTGGTTGCAATCATTTCCCCTTGTTCTTGCCTCATTGTCTAACTATTCAGACAACACCTACCCAGGATATGTGGAGCTGAACAAGCCGGGATCTTATGTTAGCTAGCTCGCTCTTATGAAATAATGGTAAACACTTCCTCTGGCAGGTGTATGCTAAACTCAGCAGTGTCGGCCAACGCAACGGACAGTTGAGCAATTGCGGAAGAACCGTTTCTAGGTATCTTCCAATTTTATTGATCTAACCAGAAAAAACGATAATGAAATTTTACCTATCCAGTTAAACTGGTTTGTCTGTCGTCTTGACAAATAACTTGCAATTTGTTTTTGTTAATGTGGCAGACCATTTTAGCAAATTTCGCTAGCCAATCAACGTCATCGGCTACCACCAACACAGACAGTTAGCTGGATTATGCTATCTAACCTGTCACGGATTGCTATCTAAGTAGCTAGCTGGCCAACGTTAGCTAACTACTACAGCTAGCAAAGGAGAGACGTCACTTTTGACATGGTTGTGGTAATGACGTGTTGCGTTTCAGGGTATAAAAACAACTATACCACGCTTACCTGTGTCAAGAAGGTATCAGTCGTTTTGTTTCCAAGGCGCGTTTAAATTGCAAACAGCTGTCAGTGACGGCTGTAACACACAGCCACCATCTCTGCCAGCGTCCAAAATTCTGGTTAGCTTATTTGCTAAGCTAGTTAGACGCTTACTGTTGTATGCGTCACTTCCGTCTGCTCTTCCAAGCGCACCAACCGAAGGGCTAAAAGTGCGCTGTTGTGCGGTTTTTAATGTATTTCATGGATTTAACCATGTATGCATTTAATATTTCTAAAACAACCACCACCGACGTTCAAGTCAATTATTTTATTGTAGTTTGTGTTCAAATAGGCCTACAGTATTTCAACATAAAGTGCATTTCAAAACAATTCAATGAATATACCATAAAACCTGAATTGACAACAAACAAGTACTCTTCTGTTAACTATTAAAACTTCAAACTAGCAACATGCACAGCATACATCAGAAAAAAAAATCTCAAAGAAGACAAATTAAACAGCCCATGTCCGTAAATTGAGTTCCTGCGGCTAGCAAGCTTTAACTGCGTGAAACCATACTTAAAAGTAAAGACGCGCACATAATTGTTATACTTCTTATGAGTATTTAATCTTCTTCATCTATATATCTAAGCAAAATGCTGGCGTGAACAATTTTGATGAGTCTATCATTAGCAAAAACGAACCAGGCTTTATCACTATAGGAACCAAACCGTATTTACAATAGGTTGAATACTATACATCCCTGTTATGATTCTACTTCAAATTCACACCGATTATAACAACCTTCAAATTAAACAGTCGTTATTTCACACAACATTCGAGTGAAGCAAAAAACATTTTGAGACAAACCCTAACTAATAAGTAAAAACGTAATGCTTTAGTCCACTTAACAACTTCCACATTTCTACGCTACCCCAGTGCATGATAAAACAATATGCAAACCCTACTGTAGCTATACGCTGTACTGCAAATGTGAATTAGTCTTGACTCCAATCAGCAGTTATAAAGTAATTTAGTATTTGTGCTATCAGAAATGTTGGGGCGACATGTAGCAGAGAAGATGGAGCAACTGACCAGTAACCAAAAGGTTCCTAGATTGAATGCAAGATTAAACATCCAAGTCTTTAATTTCTCACTGTGTACCAGGCCAAATGTATGTATCAGCAGTATACTGAGTAGCTATGCAAAGTGAAAAATTCGAAGCCACATGGATTTAGTTTCAACTATGTAATTTACAGATAAAGAAAAAGTAATTAATTGCACATTGTGGGAAACTATTCCACACAAATGGATTAATACTATGAACAAAAGTCCTATTTCAGAAAACGAACAAATGTAATAGTAGTGCTACATTAACCAGCATAATTTCCAGTTATTATAAAATGCCATTACTAAAATGTAAAACAATTTAAGACCGCAATCTACCTGAGCAAAACTACTTGACACCAAAACCAGTCGTGAATTAATTTCCAGTTAAAACGAATGCCTATTAGTTGTAGAAAAATACATTTGCAAATGTGTCACTAGATTACACGGACACACTCCACTTTGTTTACACTACAACAAATATAGTTCGGCTCACAGGTAATCAAACTGAGGAAATAATATGCTCTCCTTTCATTCTACATTATTAAATTCAACCCGGGTAAGTGCATCACGCTTCATTACTCCCTGTTAGTGCAACTATTCAATTGGTGTGCTACTGCCACACCACTAGCGTCTAGTGAGGTAAAACATATAGTAGACCAACAAGTAGTGAAAATGCATTGAGAACCTAAGTGAGGAGAACAGTGTAACCCCACAAAAAAAAACTATGCCTACATGAAATTTTAAAAAAAGTAATCCCCTTTGAAAGTGCAATCCTGATAACCACCTAGCAAAATTATCCTGTTAATCATATTACTGTGACAACTGTTTGCATAACAAACAGAAATGTTGCTTGAATGATTTTAGGGGACAAGTGGAATACTTTCAGGAATTTCAAAAACACAGATGCATGGCAGCACTATGGGTGGATTTTGGATCGGGCTACCACCACACTTTCCCTTTCCCCCCAACCACGCCTCCCCCCCCCCCCCCCTAGAAGGTGGAGGAGAAGTGCTGAAGGAAGACTATGGGATGGTGCTTCTGGAAGTCCTTGATGAGCCGCCTCCTCTCCTTGTCTGACAGGCCATCGCTTAGACTTATATCCTTGATCAGCTGTTTAAGACTCTCCAGGGTGGCCGTCTGTTGCTGGTCTTCATACTGCTGCAGCGACACCTGCTGGCAGAACGTGAATGCTGCAACACAGGTAGAGGAAAATGCACGGTTGGATTTGTTAAGACATGCATCAGAGAACAACATGCTACAGAAAAAAATTTATACGAATTTCTCATGTCCATGTAGTTCCTGGTGGGTAGGATGTGTCCTCGATGAGGATTGGTTAAAAGATGTGATGACAGACCATGATACATACACGGACATTGAGACAACTTGCTGTTGCTACCAAATCTCAACTGGACATATGTACTGGGTTGTCTGTTTTTATTTTATTACTACCTGAAACGCATGAAGTCCATATCTTGTACAGGAGCTTCCTGGACACTTATGTAATTCTCTGAGGATTAACTCATAGATGAACAGAAGGACTGTAATTGATTTTAAAACCAGAAAAATGCATAACCTTTCAGTGACCCATGGGGTTAGAACGCTGGTGTATACCAATTAGTGGGAATCAGATAAGGTACTTGCAGCTCATTTAGCATTTGAATTAGAATTAGGTTCAATTTAAGATGATACCATTGGCTTATGGATGAGCGCAAGCCGTTTACATACAACTGCTAAACATGCATGTGTTCGGTCTTATTTACATGTAAGGGTTGTTCTTTGACGGGAAGACAAATTGTACTTACTAGTTACATTGTCAGGGTCTCTTCCTTGCTGAAGACTTTGCAGCGTCCTCCTCACAGATTCAATCAATGACAGGGGTGTCTATTTCCATTATGAGGTGGGGAGAAAATAATTTATTCACATTATCATCTAATATACATGATACTGTACTTATCAATGGACCACAGTGAATCATTTTACTCACTAGTTTATGTGCCTATATTTTATGGTGTGCAACCTGGAGATTTTTGTTTAGGATGTATGAAAATAAGTGCTTGTCTTGGGCAGGATGACAAATGGCACACCAAACTAAATCTCCTTGTTCCATTACCAGTCAAAACGAATAATCTTTGGGAAATAATTTTTACAGACCAGTCCAATATGAAGAGAAACAATTTGGCCAAATGTAGCATATTCCAAAAAGCTGGGTGGCATTCAAACACTCAGAGAAGAAAAGCAGTGGTTTATAATTAATACACATTAATCGAAGAGAAACATCAGGATTTAAAGATGCCCACCTTAAAGAGCTGAGCGTGGTTGTCCATCAGAAACAGTACCAGCCTCTCATTCTGGGTATGAGACAACTCTTTATTTCGCACAACGGCCCTCATAAATGTCCGGCTGACAAGGGTCCGGTTGTCTGTCTGTGGGGACACAGATATAGTGGTCAGTCCATAGTCTGGTTGGTCATGTTATACTGTAATAACCTAACATAACTGACAGGAGGGTTTTAACCAAATAAGTAGACGTCCAGCTGGACAGAAATGTCTGGCGGAAGCAAAAACCTGCCACTACAGCCTCCACTGCGGTGTGACTGCCCAATGGGCCCTTTGAGATGTTGTGTGTACCTGCTTGAGCAGGCGGCAGGCATCTGGGCGTGCTGCCGTGGCCATAAAGGTAAGGAGTCTCCTCAGCTCATCTCTTCCAGCAGGTTCCAGCAGACGGAGACAGAGCTGGGAGGCCCTGATGGCATCATCCACCTTCCCACTGTCTGAGAACACACACGCACGCATGCACACGCGCACGCACGGAGGGAGGTAAACATGAATAGGATTTGTGTCCATTCACTACTATCCAGCCACCATTGATTCTACTGTTATAATTTGTTTTAAGATCAACGATCCACTGACACAATCCTAATGTTGGATGTGTCGGAAAACATTCAAAAGTTACTATCTGCTAGTTCATCGTCTTAACTTCCAAAAATGTTGCAACTAATTACACACATTCTCTTTGATAAGTTTGGATCCAAGCATGTAACTATAATTACTGTCACCCAAAAGAGTTGAAATGTCTTTTACCAGACTTAAAGCTACCAAAACAATCAGACACAAAACCCATCTGAAGCCACCCGGCCCCGACCGACCCCGACCGGCCGCCCTGGTCCCGCAGTCATCAAGTAGTCCAGTCTCACCAAGCAAGTCCAGTATGGCTGTGTGGATTTCCAGGTAGCGTCCAGTGAGCAGCGGGGCCCTCTCCTGGCTGCCATAGTACTTGGCCATGGTGTCAAACAGCAGCCTCTTCTGGCCGGCCAGTTTGTCAACCCCTGTGTCCTTGGCGGTCCCACCCTGCTGGAGGTGCTCCCCTGCCACAACAATCAGCTGGTCAGGGAAGAGCTCCAGGCAGTCTGCAGCCGCTGCCAACCACACATCCAGCCTGCCAGAAGTCAGGGAGGAGAAAGAGGAAAGCACAGACCTTGTATTAATGCCAGAATAACTTGAATAATCTAAGAGCTACAATACTATTCAGTGGAAAATGATGAGGGTCAGATTTTTTACTGAATGAATTATCAATATAGAAAATATTAAGAAAGAGGTTCAGAGAACCACAATGACAGACCAAAGGTCCACTGGTAAAAGAAGGTACTTCAATGCAACTCTGGGTACAACTAAATTATTAATATGGTACCCAGACACTCCTGCCAAATAGAATAACAGGAATTGAAACACTTAATATCTACCAGTCATTCTATTTGTATAGCAGGTGGTACTGACTCTGGGAAGCTGAGGCTCTGGGGCAACTCGCGTTCTAGGCAGGTGTTGGAGATGACCAGGTCTTGGTGGTGGTTCTGCCACGGCGGCAGGGCTGTAGCCTGGGTGTGTGGCTCACCGCCTCGGGTCGGGGACGCCAGGATGCAGTCGAGCACGGGCAGATCCACCGTCTGCAACAGCTGAAGCAGTGTCTGCTGCTTCCACACCTCTTCCACCACTGAAGAGGTGAGGTGAGGTGAAAGGGGAGGAGTCGGGAGAGAGAGGTGATACAAGGACCAACAAACATGGATGGAAGAAAAGAGAAAGAGGGATGGATTGAAAGTATATGACAGTAAAAAATCTAAGTATCACCCCCAGTGAGAAAAATGTGAACTGTTCACGATCTGACATTTCAACATGATCAGATGTTGTCCACCAGGCTTCTTCATTCTCACCAGTCTTTGAGAGAAAGGTAGACTGGGCTTTGTTTGTGACACTGGGAAGTGAGGGCTGCAAGTTGATGGTCTGCAGGAGCCTCTCCACCCTTCGATCAGATGAGCCGAGAGCCAGGGGGTTGGAAATGGTCCTCAGCTCATTCAGTCTGTAGAAAGAGGAAGTGATCATTATGAATATCTACAGCAGTGAAGATGTAGTGAAGTATTATAAAAGCAAGCGTGTGTATGAGAAAAAACAGATTAAGACAGAATGTGTGTGTATGGTTAATTAACCTGGAGCCCCTCTTCCTCTTCCCCACTAGTTCCTCTGGGATCATGTTCTCTATGTCCCCAGCCTTCCTGGCAGAACCAGGCAGTGCGTTGCAGTCCAGGAACCGGTAAATACTGCAGCCTGTGTCCTCAAACATGGCCTCCTTGTCTCGCCGGAACAGCTTGGTCCCGACCGTCTCGAACACCTTGGCCTCCATGAGCGCTTGGCAGAGCCTGGCGGCCTTGAGGCGGGACACGTCGCTGGCGCAGAAGAAGACGTTCTGCATCAGGTGGCTGAGCACGACGTCCACAGCATCTGAGCCTGTGAAGCAGTCTGTGTAGACGCGTAGGTGGCGCCGCCGACGTCGCACTTCCACCTGTGTCTGCAGTGCCTGGATGATGTTACGCCACAGCTGTGTGGCACGGAATGGCCCTGAGAATCCTATGTCAAAATGGGAACAGCATTTTCATATTAAGAACCATAAACAATATGGCCAATGCAACTCCACGACAGAGCTAAAAGACGGTAAGACCAAAGAGAACGCAGACACAGATTGACAGATTTTTATGAAATTATGAGACTCTAGAATTTGGAAATAGACATTGATTAACATGGTGTTGCGCTATGACATCATTCCAAAATGTCAATGTCAAGGTCTTAAAGTCATAGGACCATTTCCTAACAAGAAACGTATTGAATGGCAGGGTAGACGTGCAGTTAAGAGTAAAGGTTACTGGTTTTAATAACAGAACCAAAAAGGTAAAAGTACATGAATAAAAAAAAATCTCTCCTTGAGTAAGTAGTTCCTCGAGGGGTTTTTGTCTTAAACCAATAAATAACATGACAGTTAGGGTGTTAACCGTGACTACACCAGTATAGCGTTTCCTTGCTTTCTGAAGTTAGCCACTGCATTACGTTAATAGGCAGCACAGTAGATAAGATGTGCCTTTTCTCTACTAGTACTGTCTGATTAGTACTACAGTACTGTTATTAAATGACCACGTTAGCCTAGCCAACTGAGGCAACACAGCTCTTGACTGTGGGCGGGACTTCTGGGTATGAAACGAAAAGTTTATATAATATTACATGTTGGCGGAGAGCCTTGTGTTTTTTTCTGTGAATTTCTCACCTGTTTGAACATTTTCACGAAGACTCCGTGTTTGACTGTTCAATCTTCGAAACCTAGGAGTCAAATCAACCGCCATGATGAAATAGGATGTGACGTCCGGTACTTTGGTGGGGCTGACGACAGGTGTGTAGCGCCCTCTACAGACTGATTTCTGGTGTACATACGGACTTGAAATAGTCGACGCTTCCCTCAGATCTTGGTTCTGCTATAAAGGCAGTTGGTGGCTGAGGATAGGTTTACCAAAAAGTGCACTTTCGAGACTGTAAGGTCAGGTCTGTGCGCCTGGCTCCACTCTGACACCGCTCTGTACTTGTGTCATTGCAGTTGTGCTTCTGGTCATAAGGGGCAGTCCTTTTGCATGTAATTGTATTGTATAATCATAGCAATCTGCACCAACAGTATTGAACAACGTATTTGGATCATAAAATAATATATTTATTTCAATACTTTAAAATAAGATTGCATGGTTTCCTTTGTTTTGTGGATGTTAATAGCTAAATAATGTTGGTGAACTAGAGCGATCAGATGGGGGAGGGGATAGCTACAGTTGTGACAGGAATTTTCCACATACTTTCTGACTCGAAAAAAACATGAAGAATTGAAAACGTTAGAGATTAATCATGTAATGAATACTAATTAACAAAACTAAAGGGTACCATTGTGTATTGTAAAACGTTTATAACTGAATTATAATATTTCACAAATGTCACATCCGCAAACCTATAGTAGCCCAACAGCAGGGCCTACCATTTATTTAGGCAAAGGAAGAAGCGTTTACTGTTAACGATTGATGTTATATGTGACGAAACTGCTTTTTTTCTGAGCTGCTGTTGTGAATACTACAATATATTGTCATTCATAAATCATT
>JACXGJ010001351.1:0-16226 GCA_016801105.1 Esox niger | reverse complement strand
TTTTGGTGTATGAAAAGGTAAACAATTGCTGTATCTCGACGTAGCTGTATTTGATATTAGTTGTACATGCTAGTTGGTAACTTTAGTTAGTTTAACTATAAACCCACTAAGTTTTTGTCAACGATCTTTTAACCTTGCTCGCTTGCTAGATTAGTTGTTGTTATTGGGGTCATGTTTATCCACTGTTATTGAACTGATTGTAAATAGCTAACCGTTCAATACGAACTTGAACCCTTTAGAAATGGCGGAGTTATTGTGGTCATTCTTTGTTTACGTAATCTTAATGTCAATTTATCTTGAGCTTTTAAAAAGGCACAATCTCTGACAGATTAAAATATATAACTATTATTGGAGAATATTGATGACAAGCTAGTCATTTATGCACATTGAAGTGAATCTTGCACGTTCGTGCTTGTGACTTTACATTTCTGTATTTTCAGGAATAACAACTCGCTGTTGCTTTTTTACAAATATTGTACGTTTATTGTAATAACTTTAGTAAACTTCCTGTGTCGATGCCTCGACGATCAATATGCTTTCAGCGACATTTCAGTTTTGCTAGAGAAAAGCAGATAGCTAGATCTCTTGTTTTGGTGCTGCAGAATGATCACGTGTACTTAACAGTGACGCGCTGGTGGGTATTTATGCCTGTACAGTCGGCGTAGCTTGTGTAGTGCACTGACTGTAACTTAAGACAGACACCCTTCGGTGTAATCGGCCTTATAGGGCTGAACGACGTGGAATCGAAATGAATTGCCATGCATAGGCAAAGCTATTTCCCCCACTATTAATCAGTCATTACACTGCAAACACAGGGGCTATTTTTTTCTCTTGATTTGGATATGGAATGTTTGTCTATTATCACACAATTATAATACTATACATTTTCTAGGCTATTTACAGCATAAGCATTCTGCAATGTCACGTTTTGGTGTCACTTGACAAGTTTGCCTAAGAGTCAGTGTTGCCATTATTACCTTGGTTACCTTGAATATTCTGTCTCAGAGAAAATAAGTACTTGTCTCCTTAGTCACAAATGTATAAAATGATAATTAAACTTCTTCATTTGTTTGTGCGGTTTGTCATTTGTCCAGCAGTTAGTGGAGATTCAATCTCTGCAGCAAAGTAGCAGCAAGTAATTTTTTTAGGATCTGGTCTGTATATGTATTTACTGTGCTTATTTTGGGTTTGTCCTGTCATCTTGACCATGATGCTCAATGTGTAAACATAAGTTAACCGCAGTGTAAGTTCCCTCCCAGTCAGCTGGACATCTCTGCAGTTGGTTTGCCTGTCCCTGTAGATATTGTCTCAGTTTACCTTTTACATAAAATTTAACCAATGTGATATTTCTGAGACAAGGTTCGATACATTTTAGACAAGATCCAAAGTCCAATCTTAATTATGTTAACAATCACTGGTAATGTCCATTTACAATGTGTTGCTTGGACCATTTCGAGGTGTATAAGAGCGATTACCCAGTTCACCTGAGCGGGGAATTGGATCTGCAGTGGACAGTGGGCTGTTGAAAAGCCCACTGTTATCATATACCCTTGGAGATGCTTGCACTCAAATTCAGGACACTGTGGACCTTTGTCTCTGCTGTAAAAGTCAACAGGTTTTTTTTGTTATTGGAGAAGAAGGTTGCACTGAATAAAGTGTCTGTGTGTCTGTGTGTCTGTGTGTCTGTGTGTCGTGTGTCGTGTGTCGTGTGTCGTGTGTGTGTGTGTGTGTGTGTGTGTGCGCGAGCACGCGGACGCAAGCTCTCTTGGCTAAGGAACGGTCTTTCCCGGGTCATCCTAACCTAACAGCTGTAATACTGTCCTGTAGCGTTTGACGTTGCCTGTCACCTAGCAACAAGAACACACAAACACACAGAAACAACACACGTTTTGTCCTAATGGTAACACCATACCAAAGAGACAGTTGATGGCTTGGTCTTCAGTAAGGTAGGATACATGATTCGCTTGATATACCTCAGTTGAGGGAAAAAGAGGATAGGTTAGGCAAAAATAGTTTCTAAAATGTCAGTGTTTTGTAAGGTTACCTGGCAAGATGATAATTTGGCTAAGGCTAAATTAACTGCCCAGTGTTTCTGGATTTTATTTAAATAATTATAAATAATGTTTTACAATGAGTAGCCTCAACTTATTTCTATATTTTCTAAACATGTTAAAAGAAGTATTCTGTGCAATATAGCATGTTTGTACCCCAATAACAGAATGGTGTGAGCCACTGTTCTTCTCAGAATATCTTTTTATGAGTATTATTAAAAATACAATTCTGAGATCACAGATTGGCCAATTTAATATCGCCAGGAGGATATTTAACAACAGATCCAAATATAGGAGAAGTCCACAACATTATTTGGCCATGAGTTTAATGAACTGATTACCTTTTTTACAATTAGAAATTTTCATTTAATTGGACCACTGACCTGACCCCATATGCATATGCTTCAGAAGGACCTAATTCACTTGGTATCCACTTCCAGGAAAATGTGAGTGCATCAAACCACACATCAAAGTACTCACAGAAATAACTGAAAACATATGACTGCTCTGCCTGCAGAATTAGCCTGCCATGCCTGGGAACGATGAGCTGCCCACCTCCATGTCCACTAGGGGTAGGGAGGACGTCAGTAGCGACGCCGAGTCATCGTCAGACCCCTGTGATAGCCTCACGTGTGCCAGCGACTCTGACTGCTCCCGCCAGAGCTTTACCAGTGACTGCTCCAGCAGCAAGCACAGCTCCCCATCCTGTGAGTATGTCAGCCTGAATATAGTGACCACATATCATTCATTCGTCTTCATGTTGTGGGCCACACTTGGGTGATTGGGGATGTGAGACGCTTTGAGATTAGCTTTTTGTTACGGAAACTTTGTACTGTTGAGCTTTCAAAAGCCAGAATGGCCACTCTAAATGTTTCTGAAATGTCTCCATACTAACAGCCAGTCCGCCCAAAACCATAACACTGGATGAGGTCATGTCTTCTGCTCGGGACCTATCCAACCTGACGCTAGCACACAACATCATTGTCGACCGTGAATTCCATGTGGAGCAGCCCCACCAACCTCAGAACAGGTAGCTATAGTGAACTACTGCATCAAAATGGATTGCCGTGAACATAATGCTACTCAGATTCCATTGAATGTTATTGAAGCCAATTTCTCACCGATGTGGTTAATACATTATTTTCAGTTTGGTAAAGCAAGTCAAAGATATAGTTCACAAGGCATTCTGGGATAGCCTGGAGTCTGAGCTGAATGACACCCCACCAGAGTACGAGCATGCCATTAAACTGCTGGAGGAGATCAGAGAGGTGAATCTTTGTCAATTTTCCCTCTTACATTTTATGAATCTGTTGTTAGAAAAGGAGATATTTGTTGTCAGGTTACCTTTTTGAAAGGTGATGAATTCTAACTTCCCTTTATTGCTGACCTGATGATCAGCAAGTGGCTCAGTAACACTTATTAAGACAAATCCATTCTTTCAATTACCAAATTGTTAAGCAACTAAGTGACTTTAAAGGATACCTCAGAAAAGTATCTATTTTCATAATTTAAAAAGGCTAATAGAATATTTTAACACTTTACTGTGAACAGATACTGCTGTCGTTCTTGAACCCGGGAGCCAAATTTAAAAAGGCTAATAGAATGTTTCAACACTTTACTGTGAACAGATACTGCTGTCGTTCCTGAACCCGGGAGCCAATCGGCTGCGAACTCAGATCCTGGAGGTGTTGGACATGGATCTGATTCGCCAGCAGGCTGACAAGGAAGTGGTGGATATCCAGGGCCTTGCCTCTTACGTCATCACCATCATGGGCAAGATGTGTGCCCCCGTCCGTGACGAAGAGGTCAAGAAGCTCAGCCAGAGCACTGACAGTGTTGTGTCATTGTTCAAGTAGGTTTTGTCAAAGTTTTTTTCCCAACTCTTCTAAATATGTTGATGGACAGGAGTCATCGCTGTATATTGCTGTAACCTGATTGGTCCTTTTGCATCTGAAAACACAACTGGTTGAGCAATAAGTTACTGATGTTGAGGCATGGGTTAAACAATAACACTAGATTATCCTTCTGGACTTCTGCCAAATCCAAGTCATCTGTTTTGACAGTGTGTTATTGCTTTGGACAGAGAGATTTTTCGAGTGCTGGACCTGATGATGATGGACATGGTGAACTTCACCATTCAAAGCCTGCGGCCCGAACTGCAGAGGCAGTCGGTGGAGTATGAGAGGGAAAAGTTCCAGAGCATTGTGGAGAAGATGCCCAGTGAGTTAGCGTTGTCATTATTAACCTACTACTTGAATGTTGAAATTTACAGGTAAAACGTGTTCAAATCTTCTAGTCAACCTCCTGAGAATATTACAGTGAAACAAGCAGAAGAAAGAATGGAGAAAATCCGAAAGAGGATAAATACCTTTGCACTAAATACAACAAAATTATTCTAGCATTCAGCTATTATTACCTTTGTTATATTTTCCAAAACCATTTTCTGAATGTAAGTATTCTACAGATGGGACCTTTAATCAACCATTTAAAAATGATAACTTAGTTACGCCTTGCTAAATTTCAATAAAAGTAATTAGGTTATGTGAGTGTTTCTCTATAAAATATAGATTTTCAGATGATTCAGTCTATTTATGCTATAAAATGACTGATGTCCCAACTGTTTCAGGTGCATTGGACCATACCACTGAGTGGATCAAGTCCTCTCTGGAGGAAGTGCTTTTCTCAATGCCAACTGTAAAGCAGACCAACGATCAGCAAAAGGGAGGGAAAGCCTTGCCCAGCCCCCTGCTGGTCTTTAACAATGGATTCATCCATATTCTCACCTGGGACTATCAGAAACGCCCACTGCCTGAAGTGAGTTGACCTGTGTTTGTCATAGTACACAGACACTTTCAAAAGGATATTTGCTTATTTTGAACACACTGCGTCTTTATTGCTTTTAGATGATTTACTCTGTAAATAAAAAGGAAAAATGTCTGTTAATGTATAATATTTACCATGAATCTACAATTAGCATACACAACTGCAGGCAATGCACCAGAATGGAAATGAATACAGCTGCAGTTGCTGACTTGATGGCCAATATGCCACGGCTAAGGGCAGGTGCAGCTAAAGGAAAGCTCTTAATGCACAAGTCCCGTGTTGTAACAGACCCTGCTGACGGATGAGGTGCGTCTGCGGGAGCTCCAGCGGAATCTTCGGCTGCTTCAGTCTGTTGCCTCGGTGCTGCTCATCGTCTACAATGCCATCGGAGGGCCAATCTCAGGCCTGCCCGCGCTGGCTGAGCGCCTAAAGAGGATGACCAGTGTGCTGCTGGAGGGCATGCATAGCCCGTAGGTTCTCCATTTCAGAATATTACACACGACCCATTTCAAGCACATGACGACTTACCGTCCTTTCCCTCTTGTCTCTGCAGGGACTTTAACCTGTTGGAGGCCCTGGAGAATGTTAGTGCTCAGATCTGCTGTGAGCTTAACAAGTCCCTGGCTGAAAGGAACTACCCTGCCATGCCCCCAGAACTACAGGCCACCCTGAAGGGCCAGATCACCAGCATTACCCAAGAAAACAACCCTATTCGCAGTCTTGTGGGTAAGCAAAAACAAACCAGAGGCCAGACACCACCATCATAATATCTGCTTGGCAGAGCATAACCAGACTTGATCCACCAGTGTCTAGAGTCAATGGACCCCAGGCTTTAGGCTAGAGGTGTCAAACCGGTTCCATGGATGGTCGTGTGTCTGCAGGCTTTCGCTCTCACCTTGTACTTGATTGATTAATTAAGTCACTAATTGGTTAGTTTCTACCCTGGTTCTACCTGGTTGGTTAGGCCTGAACTGAGAACTAATTTAGAGGAAAAACCAAAAACCTGCTGACACTCTGCCCTCCGTGGAACTGTTTTGACACCCCTGCTTTAGGCATGCAAAGGACATGTAACCAAATACTAAAGATGCTATAACTGCCAAAAAATAAAAGCCAAAACGAGACACACTTCATTGTCCCTGTAATTACTATCCCTGTAAGCAAATATATATTTAAAGTAATATTTTCAAGTTTTGGCAACTAAATCTTATCCATTTCTCAAATTAACTTTTGTATAAGACGTTTATGTATCCGTTTCTATTTAAAAAAGAAGTGTTAACTAATTTCACAAAATGAAATGCTAACTAGCCTAGCATACAGAGTGGATGTCTACCGGAACAGCTGGTATATTCATCCTGTCCTTTGCGCTAATCCAGTTATCGTGCTATAATTAGTTTCTGTATCCTGCAAACTGCATGCCGACACAGAAATGCTTTTCACAAGTTTATATGACTCTGGGGAAGAAGTCGAGTGGGCTGGTGGCCTGGTGGTTAAAGTATCTGAACAGTAACCAAATGTTTGCAAGGTCAAATCTCTGAGCTGACAAGGAAACCAAATCTGCAGTTCTGTCCCTTTCTAATAGACTTGTAATAATGGCAGTCAAAATCCCAAACAATTCGTTTAATGCCCATCTGTAATTCTCAATTGAAATGTACAATAACTATAGTTAAAGGAATTTATTTATTTTATTGATATTTCTCGCTGTTTTTCTGACCTTTTTGTTGGTCTTGTTTTATTTCTTCTACAGAGGGGCGGGTCCTGCAATACTTCCGGGCACTTTTAGCTGCCAAGTCTCCTGTTAACCTGACCCCAATGCCAGGGGGCCTGGCCCTGATCCAGCCAGAGCTCACCTCACTTGCAGTCACCTTCGTCAACCTTGTCAACTACAACAAGCAGGTCTACAGTCCCTTCTACATGACGATCCTCAAGAACCTACTGTTCAGTAACACTGGCCCTCCACCAGCAACCACCACAGCCCAGGTGCCCAGCACACAGAACCCTGTCAACTACAATGCCAAACCCACCTTCTGAGCCGGGTCAACCTAACGCTGGAGCTGATGTCATCTTGAAATGGGGCAAAGAAAGGAAAACATAGTCACTTTTAAAATCCGATTATGTGGTTGTTGTGATTCCTTGTGACTACAACTGTTCCCTGTCCCTAACTGTACTCCTCTACGGCTTTAGATGAAGTAGTATAACCACTATGTTTGTCTCTAGAGCATTGGCGTACAGGCTTCAGATGTCAGGAAAATGACAGCAAGAGACGGTAATGATTCGACGTATCAGCCACCCGCTGTCGTGCATTGCAATATGTGCTCTGTTAGACTTGACCTTTAAGTGAAACTTTGTGTAAATTCAAACCAAACAATGGACCCTAGTGTTTTGTGTGAGGATTTTTTTTCCACTGTCCCTACTAATTGCGTGGGTACATTCGCATGGAAGTAAGTGGTCCATGTCTACGCTTGTTATTTTGGTAGAGTATTCATAAAATTGTGCTGTTACAAGGAACATTTATATATTTCATAGACCTTTATGACATAAGGGAAACAACTATATTTATAAGCATGTCACTAATTTTGATTACATTTCATATTGCTTATGTTGTACATACTGTTGTTTAGGAAGAATAGATAAAATTGATCTACAACTGTTTATTACATGTTGATGTGCGCCAGAGTACAATATTATATTTATATATAGTATATGGCATATTCATTGAAATTATAGACCATTTCAGTCAAAATAAATTTTTAACTAATGTCAACGATGACTCACACAGGTTACAGCTTGGCAAATGTCATTGTGTTGCTTTCAAACACTTTTAAAAATAATTTAAGAGTATAATATTTTTTGAGGAGTTTTTGCCATGATTATGGCATTTTTATTTTTTATTTGATGAGTTCTGACCTGTTACCTTTTGCATTCATGTTTCAAAACCATGTTTTATTAAGTTGTTAAGTACAGGTCAATGCCAAAATAAAAGAAAGAGGGGATTAGGCCACTACAAGGCAAGTCACCAGAACTGCTTCACTGTGCTTGATATTCTCCAAGTGTCTGGAGCCACTGGACTGATATGACACCATTCTTCAATGAGAAATTCCATAATCCAGTGCATGTTGATGGCTGTGTACTCAAACGTTCAATTGGATTGTGATCGGGTGAATGAGACAGACATAGCTTATGAAGAAACAGCTGCAAGCTGAAGCTGTCTTTGTTGCTCAAGCGTTTGCCGCAGCTCAAGGATGAGAAGATTTCCTAATCACATTCTTAGTTACACGTGGGAAAAAATCTGACTTTTGATTACTCGACACTGGGCTAGTCCTAGGCATAAGCAACATAAGCTAGGGACAAATCAAAAGGCTACAGCCGGCCCTGCTTGACTAGACATTGTGCAGTTACTTTGCTATAGCTTCTCTTTGTACACCAATAACTAATGGAAAATGTAATGCTCTCTTACCCAAGATGTCCACAACAGCAGTCAGGTCTTCAGATTCGGAGATGTCAGAACCCTCCCTGCAGTTATTTTTGTTCTTTGTGGGCTAGGTATATAAAGTGATGCCCCAACATTTCAATGGATGGTTTTGTAAATTATACACTGACAATAAAGTTATTTACTCACATTGACCACTCTACAAAGCCTATGTAGGAAGAACTTCACTATGTGAGCCTCCACATCTTTAGCCAGAGGAAGAGCCTCAGGTCCTGTGGCTTAGTACAATGTTCTTGATTAGGCCCTTGTTGTGTCCTTACATCAGTCGAATAGCCCCTTATTCAAGGATTTCACAAGAATCCTATAAAAAATGTTGTCCTTATTTGACACAGCTATTTGCAGGGTTTTCTCTGAGCCAAACTCCAAAATATGTTTGCACACTGCCCTGTACACTAAATCTTTAGTTTTTCTGGATAATATTGGGTCTCAGAGTAGCCTGACATTACACAGAAGGCCGACTTGATATTTGGGATCAGCTCCTTTGATTAACCTGTAATGTCAACTGTCTCCAGATCTGTGTTGGATTGAATCATAGACAGGAGCCTGACCACTTGAATGCTGATGAAGCTGATACTTTTGTCATCACTTTCTAAGTTCAGAGGATGGGGTTAGAGGCAAAACATATTGGGTTGGTTGACATCTGATCACAGGCCATGTTCTAAGCTACTTGAGAACAACTCTTGGTATCCTTTTGCTCTCCATCCATGTTGTCCCCAAAGCCTTGTGCTGCAGTGGTCTGGTCGGTCAGATCTATGGTTTCTGATCCTGCTTTGGGCATCAGAAACCAATAGATTCCTATACCTGGCTCACCAATATTTTTCTAAACAGACTATTTCAAATAATTCTGATGAATAGATGGAGAACTCATAGAAAAACTATTAAAATCGATTCGTTTTCCCGTTATTGTAATAAAACGAGAAAGGGAATGAATGGCTTTTAATCTAAAAAAAGACACATGCCACGCCCTTTAAGGAACCGAACGGGAATTGTTTGAATAGAAAATGTAAAGCTTTTTTTTCCTGCAAACTTATTGCAAATAAATTTAAAAAAAATTATGGTGGAGGATTAGTGACGTTAAAAGACGAAAAACTATACTAAACATATGCAAATTAAGGCTATAAACCCCACTTGCGTGTTCAAAAATCAGTGTTCTCACGTCAGAAAATGTACTCTTCTGTACTTTTGTTTGGTGGACGCTGTCGAACATGTTAATAGTTTTTGTTAATGTTACTGAGGTGGAATCGCGTATCTTCCATAGCAGTATGCCTGCCTAAAATATATCCACAGACAACAGCTACCGTTTTGCAGTATACACGTATGAGGTTAGCTTTTAAAGTTTACTTTAATTAATAAGTCCATATTTAAACACTTCTGTCTTTTGTGATGCGGCTACTTATACACAACCGTATTTGTACTGTACTGTACATTTTTAAGTATTCTTGAACTAACTTGTGTGTTGACCACCAAGGCTAGATTGGGACAAAAACGTCCCCAAACTGGTTAACATTTTTAAACGCGATTTATGAGGAAATTGTTCATGTCCCCATTTCGGATAATATTATTTTACATTTTGTGGCAAGTGAAAAGCTGGATAATTAGCTAGTGATATAGATATAATTAGTAGGCCTAATTATTTTTCGTGACTGCGGGTGTTTGAGTAGCTGCGTTTCCAAGCAACGTCTATCCCCGAACTTGCTGTTACAAAATGCTGCGCAATAAGGTTGTATCTTTACATTTACTATACATTTTTGTCATAAGCAAAGTACTGTACGCACTTGTATCTGCGTTTATATTAAGAACTAAAAAAAGTTCCAACTTTCATTTATTTTTTGCTATATCTTTGTAGGTTGCTAAGGTTAGCACAGCGCAGTTGAAACATTTGACTTCGCTTGATTTGTTACTGTAGCTTCAGAGACTGCACAGTTCAAGCGTTTGCTGGCATTTGGTTATTAATAACAGTATATGGATATCAGTTCAGGTGCTTATTCACAGGAATGGCGCTATCAAAGCCAACATGTTTAGGCAGCAATTGTTTTTTACTTTTATTTATTTATCACTAACGTGGAAAAATGTTCACAGTAAAATAATACAAATAGCCATCAAACCATGAATGTATTTTGTGGGCGCTATTGCTTCTCTTCTGTAAAGACAAGTCAGGACATATTCAGCTGTAAGTTCTACTGTCTTCCTCTAAGAAAATGCAAATTTGCTCATGAGTACATCGAACATTAATCCCTTCAGTCATAATAGGCAGCTCCAAGCCATGTCTGCTACTGTAAGTGCATGCTCCAATTGCCCAAAGGTAGCTACATGCCACGTCCTTTACCCAGATTGGCTCACTTAGTTGCTCTCAGGCTAAATATACCAATTCTTCTTGCTTTCTGTCAAGCAGTGAGGGGATGAAAAGCCGCAAAATTAAAGTGGTGGGCAATCATTCCAGAGCCGACGCCAGACGATGTGTGGCAGAAGGCCAGGACATGCTGTATTCTATGAACCAGGTGGTGGCTGGCACCCAGGACATCCACGAACGATACCATAGCATGGGTCCCCTGACAGTCTTCCGCCAGTACTGCCCTGAGGGAGAGAAGGCAGGTGTGTTGAAGGGCAGTTCCATAATAACAATATAGTTACACTTTACAACTCAGATTCAGGTCTTTAGATGCACGACACCTTTGAGTTATTTGAACCAACAACATGATTAGATATTCATTTTGAAGGTCGACCTGACCTCTTGACCTATACAGTCAGCATGAAGGTTATACAGGAAAATGAATGGTGTGACCCTTCACGGGTGCTGTTCCTCCCAGACAGGGTCCGGGAAGAAAGGCCGCCGTCCTCATCAGTGGCTGGGTGGGTTAAAACCACCCCCGCCTCTCTGGACGAGATGCTCCAGCAGCTGCAGCACAGAATTCAGGAGGTGCCCATGTTTCATTCCACCTCTGTGGAAGACCAGCAAGCTTTGGTGAGCCGCTCCATGTAGTTCCAGCCCATGCTCACTGTTTCCTGCTACATAAATGCCAAGATGCAGCCGGCCCACCGCATACCCAACCAACACCCACTGTGTGAAACCCGTACTCTCCCCCCAAGGCGGCGGTAATGACGTCTGAGCTGGGCCTGATCTGGCAGGATCTGAAGGGGCTGATGGACGAGCCCATGCTAACCCAGGCGGAGAACAGGCAGCTGCAGTCGGAGACGTGCCAGGAGGTCCTCCGTGTTTGCCAGGAGCTCTACCTCAATTATTTACAACTGCTGAACACACTGAGACGCCGCGCTGTCTTCAGTGACCAGGCCAACCGCAGCCGCCTAGAAGCCCAGATGGCCATAGACCTTACCAGCCTGTGAGTAAGTGGAGAGATGGTTTTTCCAAGCGGACCGCAAAGTCCCACAGATCAATTGTAGATCGATATTTATAGTCATACCAGCCATGTAGTCTAGTTGCTTGAATTATCAGCCTTTTGTTGATAAGTGAGAGCTCACCATAGCAGGGTTTTCTTCTATGAATACAAATTGACTGTTGTTCTCTTTACGGTTATCTTTGCTCTGCAGTCTAAACGTCCATTCGATCAGACGCAACATAGCGACAGGCATTAAGGCCTCACGGAGAGCACTGACGAATACTGAAGGAGACAGAGCCTCTGGGCCAGATCTGAAGGGGGCCATGGAGGCACGCACAGCAATGCATCTCAAACTGGACGTTAGTCGGACTCTGGCAGGGAGCAAGAAGAGCGGTGTCACCAAACACAGCAAAAACCTCATAGAGAGAGACATCAAAGAGGTGAGAAGGGAAGAGGGATAGATAGCAAAGTGACAGATATCGGTTCGATGACTGAAGATGAATGTGGTGAAGGTAAAGTGAGCTGAGATGTTCTCTCTTGGTTTGAGACAGCTGACTGAGATGATGGGAGACATAGACCTGGAGCTGGCCTATGACTTGATGCCCTGCCACCTGGAGCAGATCACCAGTAAAGAAGACAGGAATACACACTGTAAACAGTCTATCTATCCACATGTTTGTAATCATTTTCATGCTTATTGACTGCATCTATAATAACCCATGTAAAATTGGGTGAAGTGAGGGTATTCTTGTGGGTGTGTGTGTGTTCAGGTGCAAAGCATGCCAGTTTGGCCAGTGTTTCACAAGCAGACGTGGAGCCCAGAATGTATTGCCATGGCTACACCAGACTGAAGGTACTGGTAGACCTCAATACTGTGCAGTGAGCAGAGTATTCACCCCCTACTGATCCGTGAACGTACACTGTACATGCAGTTTACATACGAGTATATCTTATAAGTTATAACTTCATAATTATTATTATTAGATATATTAAGCAGTTGTTATGGTTTTTGTGGACATGCAGGGATGTAGTTCCATGCCAGACCTGCAGAGGGAGACCCTCCTGGGGGAGCTGGAGATGGAGTGTCCACCAGTCAGACCACAGTCCCCCCTGGTGCTGCTGACCACTGGTCAAGGCTCCAGCCTCGCGAAGCCCATCCACCCTGCCGACGACCTGAGGAGGTGCGTGTGAGAGAGAGTGTGTGGGTTTGTATGTTTTTGTGCTTACTGCCTGTTTATGTTTCTGTAACCAGGTTGCTACAGGACAGCGTGAGTGTTGATCAGGCCGTGACAGACATCGAGTCAGACCTCCCTCCTCTGATCAGAGCCTTGACATGGAGAAGCTCCACCAAACTACAACTGCTCACAGACAGTCTACAGGTAGGGATCACGTTGCATGTTAGACAGCGACAAGGCAACCTTATCCGATTTCTAACCCCCTAAACCTGCACAGTGCCGGTGAGTGGAATTCAAAACCCGGTTTCCAAATGACACAACTAACACCCACACTAACACACATTCTCTCAACCTAGTATGCTTTCTGCTTAACACACCAAACCCCTCTGTTTATTTCCTTTCCCTAACCCCTCTATACTCCAGAGGCTGGAAGAGGAAGAGGAGGAGAAGAAGAGGAGGAAATGCAGGGTGGCTAAGAAGGAGCCAGAGCACCCCCAAGGAGACGTGGTGAATTTGACTCTGTCCCGGGGTTTTCTAGCCCGCACTGCTGCCGCACGTATCTCAGACAGGGTGCTCCCCGATACGGTCTCCATCCACACACACCCCCCCGTTTACAACCCCCTCACCAAAGAGGTGCGAGACAAATGTTATTATCACTACTTGTTAGTAATGGTGGTGATATCACCACAGACTTGTATTTCTAAAACCCACAACCTGCAGTGGGGAGCAAAAGTAATGATCTGAGGCTTGATTTCTAACATCCAGTGGTCTGTCAGTCACTCCGGGATGATATTGTAGCTACACGTTTGTTTTTTAACCATTATGACATCATCCTGGTGGTGTGTTAGGGAGAAATTGATGATGATGATGATGAGGATGGTGATGATAACAAGGAGTCATACAAAAGAATAAATTCAGCTCTGGAATAAATTAAGAGACCACTGCAAAAGTATCAGTTTCTCTGGTTTCACTATTCATAGGTATGTCTTTGAGTAAAATTGACATTTTATTTCATTCTATAAAATACTGACATTACTCCTAAAATGTTTTTTCTCATTTAGAGTATTTATTTGTAGAAAATAACAACTGGTCAAAATAACAAAAACAATTAATTGTTTTTAGACCTCAAATAATGCAAAGCAAACAAATTCATATTCCTTTAACAACAAAATAGTAATGTTTTAACTTATGTTGTGTTCAGAAATCCATATTTGATCGAATAATGCTGATTTTATCACAGCTTTCATGAATCTTGGTATGCTCTCCACCAGACTGTCACATTGCTGTTGGGTAACTATGCCACTCCTGGCACAATATTCAAGTAGCTCTGCTTTGTTTGATGGCTTGTGACCATCCATTTTCCTCTTGATCAAATTCCAGAGGTTGTCAATGGGGTTCAGGTCTGGAGATCAGGCTGGGCATGACAGGGTCTTGATCTGGTGGTCCTCCATCCACATCTTGATTGACCTGGCTGTGTGGAATGGAGCATTGTCTCAGAGTTGGGGAAACATTGTATGTGTTCTTCCAATTTATGTGTTCTTTCCAGAGTTGGGGAAACAGCATGTGTTCTTCTAGGATAACCTTGTTCTTGGCTTGATTCATGTGTCCTTCACAAAAAGAAATATGCCTGATTCCAGCCTTGCTGAAGCATCCCCAGATCCTCACCAATCCTCCACCAAATTTCACAGTGGTTGCGAGACACTGTGGCTTGTAGACCTCTCCTGGTCTCCGTCTAACCATGAGACGATATGGTGTTGGGCAAAGCTGAAAATTTTACTCGTCAGAGAAGATGCACTTACTCCATTCCTCTATGGTCCAATCCTTATTGTCTATTGCAAACTTCAGCTCGGCTCTGTTTTGCTTTTCATTGATGAAGGGCTTTATTCTAGCTTTGCGCGACTTCATCCCTGCCCCTAGGAGCCTGTTTCGAGCCGTCCTCGCCGTGCATTTCACCCCAGCTGCTGTTTGCAATTCTTTTTGTAAATCACTTGATGTCATCCTACTGTTGTTGAGGGACATTTAAATTAGTTGACGGTCATCTCGGTCAGTGGACAGTCGTTTTCACCCTTTGCCAGACTGTAGCTTTGTTGTCCCCAATGTCTGTTGCTTGACCTTGTTCTTATGAACCGCCGTCTTTAAGTACCTCATTAAGTAAGAGGTGTGCCTGTGTTGGAATGTAACAGACACTGGAACGGAATGGCTGCCATGGATGTAGAGATGCTGATTTAAGAATAATTAGGAGTGGTCTTTTCATTTTTTCCAGAACAGTATGTCATGGGCTAGCATATGACAGCATTTTTTCTCTTGCTCTCCTTCCCTCTTTTTTACAAAACAGCTTGAGATCTCCTCAGTACGATGGCTGGATCGGAATCTCTTTTCTGGGAAAGAAATAAAGGAAGTGTATAAAGAATTATCCAAAAGTATATCAAAACAGTTTCTCAACTTTAATGAGGTAAGATACAGTATCACATGGCCAATTGTATAAATTAAATTCAGGGAGTATAAAATTCTAAATCATTCTAAATAATTGGCACATTACTGTTCATTATTATTAAAAAAAAATCTATATATCTGACCTAAAAGGATTTGTTTCTGCTACATATAGGATCCCATGATAGAACCAGCCCTGACACCCCCCAAATGGAGTCTGAAAAAGAAGAACCATGAGAGGTTAATCAACCCACAGCTAAAAACACAGAACACCAAAACCAAGTCCAAGAGGTATTTTATCCTGTCTCCCACTTCACTCAACCATTTATTGTCACATGAATACCACAAGAGCACTTTCACTTTAAAGATATAAATAACCTTTCTCGCCGAGAGCAGCAGCATTCCCAAGGTCCTTCAAAGTGGTTGTGTATGCGTGTGTATGTTCAGGAAGAAGGCCAAGATCCCAGTGGAACATAACAAGCCATTGGAACAGAATTCCCGGGCATACGCTGCCTGGCTACAGTGGTGGAAGACCACCCTCTCACAGGAGGATTACCTCCAATACATATCCAATCAGGTCAGAGGTCAGACTTGCTTTGGTTAGAGGAGGCAAAACGATGAAAACATTTAACTTAATTGTTGGCTGTAAATGCATACATTTCAAAAATCTTATGTACAAAAATCTGTTTTTGTTTAAAATCTAATTAAACTTTTCTCTTGAAAGAAGATTGTACATAGATGTTATACATAGAGCCGGCCAGACTGAATAGTTGGCAAATGTTTCGAAATTAGCTTTAAAACAACATATTTTATTATAAGCTTAGAAAATAAACTATATATATATATATATATATATATATATATATATATATATATATATATATATATATATATATATATATATATATATATATATATATATATA